>JAOTIZ010000001.1:22174011-22198837 GCA_027123425.1 Erythroxylum panamense | reverse complement strand
GTTAACGGCGTCAGAAACAGTGAGTTACAGCTGGTAACTTCTCTCACAAGGAAATTTTGGAGGGAAAGTCTCATAGCATTGAGAACCTCACCGATTCTAGAACACACCTGATAAGACTTTTC
Organism: Erythroxylum panamense; assembly: GCA_027123425.1. Lineage (NCBI taxonomy): Eukaryota > Viridiplantae > Streptophyta > Magnoliopsida > Malpighiales > Erythroxylaceae > Erythroxylum > Erythroxylum panamense. The sequence goes on along the minus strand of JAOTIZ010000001.1, from coordinate 22,198,715 downwards.
GAGTAGTCTGAAATCAGAACCCCTTCGAATACTCTCAACCCATAAACTTTTCAGCCCTCTCAAACCTCTGAAATCAACCTTACCTTTGAAGAACAGTTTATCGGAGTTAGTTTCTATTCAGGATCAATGGAACAAGTGATGATTTACGGAAGGCATGTAGATTTTGAATCTCTGAGAAAAGATGATATGGATATCGAACCAAAGATTGTAGAAGCCGGTTGGAGGAAGTTCTTTCAGGTGCGGGAGTATGTTTATCAAAATAAAGTGTATAAGTTTTGGAAGAATGTGCAGATGGTAGACAAAGCTATTATTTCTACAATAGACGGACTGTCTATTATTGTAACAACGAAGTTGATCGAGAAGGTGATCGGATCTCCATCTATTGGAGAGAAGCTAACGAGTAAAGCCAGATGGATGACAAAGGTTAGTTTAAAAAAAGACGAAGTCAGTAAACAGTTGTATGGAGTTAATGACCCAATGGAGAGGAAGACCTCGAGTCTGGTGCCGAAGGCTAGGGTCTTAAATGTGATTCTGTTTAACTGCGTCTTACCTAGAGCGGGTTCAAGGCATTTGGTGACTACTCTAGATGAACAATGCCTATTCTACCTGCTGAATCGCCAACCAGTTGACCTACCATTTTTGAATTTTCAGTACATGGTTAAGGGGATGAAGGATTCAAACAGTTACCCGTACGGAATGTTGTTAACAAGGATTTTCAGGGAGTCTGGAGTCCTTCTTGACAGAGGAATTAGACGAATGATGCCTGTTAAGAGTGTTATCGACTCGGGTACTATAAGAAAAATGGGCTTGAAGAATCTGGACAGAGCCGAAGCAGATTCTGAGAATAAAGCTAGAACAGAGGGGGAGTGGATACAGTAGAAGTCTCCCACAAAGAGTTTTAAATCTCAAGTCAGTACAAAATGCCCATTATTGAAAGAAGAAGATCATCTGAAGAAGTCTTAAAGGAAAAGATAATTTCTCAAAAAGAAAGTAGTCAAGTTCGGAGTACAGATGAAAGTGTCTTGAAGAGAAAAGGGGAGAAGCTTCTGAGTGATATTCCAAAGAAGGCAAAGAGATCACCCAGGATTCGAACCTTGAGACAGCAAGAAGAAAAGAGGTCCAGAGAACGAAGTCGGGCAGAAGTCTCTGAGACTCGCGCACCGAAGGTTACGAGATCTCTAGTCTCGATCTTAAGTGAAGAATTAGCCAATTAGGCTAAGGAGACTGAAAGGAAGAGAAAATTGGAGTCTGAGAAGCAGATACCCCAACCTCAGAAAACTCCAAGACTGACTGAGGCAGTGAAGAAGAAGAGTGTCTCGACTGCTAAGGAAGTTAGTCAGAAGAAGAATACTCCTATTGCTGTTCCACAAGAGACAACAGCAGAACTAAGTCTGGTAAGTGTTATTCCTACTGAGGTTCATCAACAGGAATCAACAGAACTTAGTTTAGTACAGGTTCAACAAGAAGAATCGGAAGAACTCAGTCTGGTTCCATACGACTATTCTGAATTTCTGAGGAAAGACGAATTGGAAATCAGATTAATTGAAGAAGTTCAACCTGTAAGGAGTACTTCAATAATCATCAGGGATACACCGAGAAGGTTAGTAAAGGCTTACTTACAACCTATTCTGATAAATAGTGAGACTTGGCATCTGTTGAATGAAGATGAAAGAAATTTTTATAAAGCCTTGAGGTATGCTGCCACAAAACCATACCCTACGAAGATGACCAGTCAACCATACACTATTTACCCGATTACAGAGCATACCGTGATAAAGGTTTTACCAGACCTTCAACCAAGATATCCCATGGATGTTAATAAAGGGAAGAAGAAGTTATACCCAAAAGAGGTAATTGATGATCTGTCCGCAAATCAGATTGAAGAAGAAGTGCGAAGAATAGATGAAGCATGCACTTCAAAGAAAACAATTACAGGCGCCAGTTGTAGTGCAACAACAAAAGATGAACACTATCCAGTGGGGGGAAAGCTTACTAAAGGGACGTTCATTGAATCCCTTGTGCAGACAGTAATGCGTATTAGGCCATTATGTAATACATTGTCAATTGAAGAAGAAGCCCTACCCTTGTGTGGAAGACAAGTGCTAATGCTACCAGTTCCTTATGACTTAGACCTTCCTGAGCCTAACCTATTCGTTCAACCACCTACTTTTGAGCTTTTTGAAGATTATGTTCCATCTTCAGACGCATACACTACTACAATTACCTTTGAAGAAGAACACCCGAAGAATGATGATCGACCAAGCTCTTCCTTTGACTTGCAAGCAGAAGTACTGCACCTATGAAGAGAAGTAAAAGAGTTGAAGGAGATGGTCAAAGAATTGCTGAAGCATCATTGGTCGTAATAATTTTTATTTATAACAAATAGGGGGAGAATGGAACGCAGATATCAAAGGGGGTGAACGAAGGAGATGAATTTTTGAAGAAGAAAGAAAAAGATAGGGGGAGGAAGAGTTAACAGAAAATGAAGAAGTCAGAAGAAGCTTACTTGTATGATTATTTGTTATCATCAAAAAGGGGGAGATTGTTAAGTCAAAATGACTTTACATAAATGATTTTGATGAAGTACAAATAATGAAAGCTATTAAAAAGCAGACGGAGATAGAAAAACAGACGGAGATTGAAAAGTAGACGATAGTAGAAAAGCAGACGGAGATCGAAAAGCAGACGGAAGAATGAAAAGCAGACAGAAGAATGAAAAGCAGACGATAGTAGAAAAGTAAACGGAGATAGAAAAGCAGACGGAGATTGAAAATCAGACGGAGACAGAAAAATAGACAGAAGCAAACCACGTCTGAATCAAGAATCAGTTTGAGTTAGTTACAGAACTCAACTGAATAACCGTTCCTTTAAAGATTCAAGAAACAATATTCAAGAAGCAGTTGCAGACGAAGGTTATAAATATGAGTCGAAGTCGAAGATTGTAAAGATATACACACAAAAACACATACTTTATGTGAATATACGCACACGCAAAAATTGTTTCAAAGCTTACTTGAGAGTTTATTGTGCAAATAGCTAGAGCTATCTTACTGTAACAAAGCTCCAAAAATCTTTTTGTGAGAAAGTAGTCCAGATAGCCTGTAGAGGCTAAGAGTAAAAGAATACTGATTGAATAGAGACCTAAAGAGGCTCAGAGAAAAAGAATACTTGCAAAGTTGTTAAGAGATAGTGAAATTTCAGAAAGACATCTGAGGACTAGACGTAGCCCACGGTTTGGGGTCAACCAGTATAAAAATTACTGTGTCAACTTCTCTCTACCTTATCTCTCTTATCGTTCAAAGTTTTGAGTTTACTTAGTTTTCAAACAAGTTTTCGAAGAATACAATTAACTTTGATTTACAGTAGTTCTTGTGAAAATAATAAGTTTTTCTTTTGATAAAACAATTTTGAAGGTTTTTTTAAAAGAAGGGAAATACACAATTCAATACCCCTTCTTGTGCATTTATACATCGTATAATAAGCATTGTAATAACGTGTGATTCACTTCAGGTACCATGTTTATAATTTGAATTATGAGCCACTTATATGTTTTAAAAAAATCAAGAAGATAAAATGATCTCAAATTCATTATTTTCGAATGATTTGATAAATTTCTACAATGGTTAAATTCATTGTTTTTGAATGATTTAAGAAATTGTTACAACTGTTGCATTCCTTGTTTTTGAATGATTGAGAAATTGATATGTGAATTTAGTTGAAAGTGTGGAATTGTGAATGGAAACGAGTTGAAATATGACATGTTTTGAAAAGTGTCATTGGGCAATCCGCTTTCAAGTGTGAAATGTATGTTATGTGGGTTTGGTTAGGTCCCATAAGTTTGTCAAGTGCACTTGTCAATAGGCTTCTCCCGCCTGCCCGTTAGTGGCATGGAGCTCCTTCAAGGACTCCCATAAGTTCACGGCTACACACAACCGCTATGCGGAAATGTGTAGTATGTTCTGTTTCTGGACCAACCCAAACCATTCTGATGTGCTTATGTGCTCATGTGTGTGTTTATAAGTTTGATGCATACATGATTTAAAATTGCTCATAAATTATTTTGATAAATTGAGAATTTTTGAGAAATAAGTATATGATGATTTCTACTGTGAAATTCTATGAAATGGCAATGAGTTGTGAAATTAGTTTTTGCTTATTTTTTTGTTATAAGCATGTTACCCACGAGCTGTAAAGCTCACCCCCCTCTTTCATTCCCATCTCCAGGTAATGAGAAGGAGATCGGGTGAAAGAAAGTCAAGATATTACTTCGGATTTGTATGTTTTGGTTGTGTTTTGAGTAGTTGTTGTAAAACAAGGCTTCAGTTGTACTTCGAGTAATTTTGAGATTTGGCATCTTATGTTGTATTTTTAAGTTAGATTGTTGTAAGAATAAGACCTTAGACATATGTTGAGAATTTTTGAGATTTTGTATCTTGTGTATTTTGGATTTTGATATTGATGTTGTAATATGGCTTGAAATGCCATTAAAGTTTGTAATGCATTTATTTTAGGAAGTTAATGAGTTATGGATTTGTGTATGGAATTGGAATGTAAATTTGTGTATGGATAAGTCATGTGAATTGTATATGGACTAGATGAGTTGAGTTCGAATGTGATGTATCAGAAAAAGTTTCCGATTAAGTTGATGAAAATTGTATATGACTTGTTGATATATATATGAGTGGAAGATTTCTATGGAAAAGAAAGATAAGTTTTATTTAAAAATGAGATATGAGATGTGTTTGAATAGGAAGAAGCAAATGAATTGAGGTGGTGGGATTGATGAATACCAATTGGAAATTGAAGTTGCTTTGAATGATGTTGTAATGAAAAAAAACTATACCATTTTGGATTGGTTTAGACCAAGTGTGTCTTCCTAGTTTTCCAACGTTTTTATAAGGTATGCGCTTTCGGATGTCGGAATTAAGAGTTTTGACCGCTAAGCCTTTTCAATTTCTTGATTCCTTAAGCTTCCGCTTCCTTTGGTTTCCAGCTTTTGATTTCTTTGGTTTTCGCCCACGTTTGTATTTCGAAAAATTCTACTATCACGCTTTTGATTCCAAAAGGTTGGGTTCCGGAAACGGGTCCCAACAATATAAGTCCTTATCACTTTCAAAATTTCTGTACTCTTCTCCTGCAAGTATTCAATGATCTTTCTACTCAAAATCGTCTCTACACCATCATATCACATAAAAATCTCTAAATACGTAAAAACAACACATCTGAATTTTTTTTCTAGTTTGTATTGTATTCATGAAAATGACCACTTTTTTCATGACTATTTTATGTTAGATAAAAACATCCCTTTTATCTCATATTCAGACTTTTCATAAAGATTAACACGATATTTACTTGTTAAAACTCCAAAATCTTCAACCATCACAAAGTCCTAACTTTCATACAGAGGATTTGGGAGGTTTTCTTGAGGCAAAAGAAACAGATGACAAAGGGGTAACAGAAGAAGAAAAGGGTAAGCATAGTTTAGCTTTGGTGGAGTTTTTGATGAAAAACTATGTGTTGAAGAAACATTAAAGAAAGACACTTCGAGAGAAAGAAATGAAGGTAAGTACAGTAGTAACTTATCTTTCAAGGTTATTAAAACTCAACTTTAAAGTTGGGATACCTGTCCATTTCTTAGCCACTTATCCATTTCCCTTTATTAAAACTCACTCAAGTATGATTTGTACTTAAGTTTATGACTTAATAAAACTACTGAAACACGTCATAACCCATTAAATCACTTCCAGAATTTTCTATAAACATCATTTCGGGTCAACTTTGCATGTTCTTTCTAACCCCGATACTGAAGTTATTTTTCAATACTTTCTTCTAGAAACATGTTCCCCTATGTCTTATGTTTCCATTGACACCAAAATCATTCAATTTAGTTCAGCGATTTGAAAGATATACCTCAAACCTTTTTGGACTACTCTTGTCCAAAACAGTATACTAGGCATAAATCCCATCCAGAATTTAAACATCTTAGATATTGGTTAAAATTTTGACTTCTTCAGATGATTTGTAGCACTATGACTCTAGTTTACTCCAAAGTAAAAATCATCTCATTTGGAACTCTACAAACCCATATATAATTAAAATACCGAAGTATGTTCAGTAAAATAACACCAGTTCACTGTTCCAACCGATTCCCTCAATTTCGTTCAATCAACCTTTTTCAAATCGATTCTAAAAGCTACCAATCTTTGTGGATAGGTAGAAAAATTCCTTATGAATCCAATGCTTTAAGCATCACTTCATTTGGAGGTCGGATAACAAAGTTATGGCCGAAAGAATCAGATAAGGTTTTGTCCTCAAATCATATTGAACCCATCTTGGGACAATAGCCATAACTCTCTCTACAGATGTCAAATCAAGATAATCTTAAGATGATTTCAAAGAGGACTTCAAGATATACAACTTTTAAGAAGACCTTGAGGTCAAATTTTATCATCTGGAGGGTCCAAAATGGACCAAACCATAGGATCAGAGGAAACCAAATGAAAAAGTAGACGAATTGAAAAAGTAGTTAAATTGGAAAAAATGAAATAACTTTCCCTAAAGATATTAGATTGAGGCATTCTTTATATTTTTTGAAAGAGAACTTCAAGATCTACAACTTTTATGAAGACCTCGAAGACAGATTCTACTGTCTGAAGGGTGAAAAATGGAGCAGACGATAGGTACAGAAGAAACCAAATGAAACAGCAGATGAATGGGAAAAAGCAAACAAATCGGGAAAATTGCTATAAATTTTCCTACAAATATCAAATTGAGGCTTTCTTTAGATGGTTTGAAAGAGAACTTCAAGATATACAACTTTTATGAATACCCCAAAGACAGATTCTATTGTCTGAAGGGTCAAAAATGGAGCAGACAATAGGTGTAGATGAAACCAAATGAAAAAGCAGACAAATTGGGAAAATTGCTATAACTTTTCCTACAAATATCATATTGAGGCATTCTTTAGATGGTTTAAAAGAGGGCTTCAAGATCTATAACTTTCATGAAGACTTTGAAGACAGATTCTTCATTTGAAGGGCCAAAAATGGACCAGATGATAGTGTATAGAAGGTCAAACATAGAAGAAGCAGAAAGTCAAACATAGACGATATGACGTCATCACAGATGATACATTTTTATAGACAATATGACTTCATCATAGACGATATGATATCATCACAGATGATACATTTTTTTTACAGATGATATGACGTCATCACAGACGATACATTCTATACTCCTAAATATCTCCACTTATAAAGACCATAACTTTCAACTGCAATGTCCAAAATTCTCATGATATATACCGTTGGAAAGATAAGAGAAGGACCTACAACTTTGTAGAAGACACCTTTCTCTAATTCAGGCTATATCATTCCAAAATGTTCCTCAAATTTAGAACACGAATTTTACTTCATCTCCCAATGAACTGCACCTAGTTCTCAACTTTATGATAAATTTTTAGATTCTTAAAAACGTAATTTTAATTTGATGTCTTCATAAGAAATGTAGCCATATGTATCTAGTTTAACCCAAATTAAGAATCATCTCACTTGGATAACTAGAGAAAAAGTTGTAGCTAAAAAACTAAAGCATACTCAATGAACATTTTCCAGATCAACTACCAATTTTGTTTCCAAATCTTTGCTTATCACTACTCATACCAAGATCACTCTTTCTACTCTCTCTACTTCTCATTTTCAATAAAATCACATTTAAAATCAATTATACCCGGAAGTTGTTAATGAATGCATGTATAATTATTTTTTATATGAAGAAAAATTCACTGTTCATATGTATGTGTATGCCATATTATGCATGAGTATGAAATATGTTTTCTACTTTCTCAACAATTTTTCTCATTTGCTGTTTTTACCTTAACATGGGTAACGGGATGTTATAGCTTTTCATTAATTTCCAGTCCACTTAGGTTAAATGAGTTCATACATAATATCATTAAGGTCAAAGCTTCTTGTAAATCAAGTTGAAACCCTCGAATTCATGGTCATTTAACCAAATCCTCAAGGTAAGGAATATCTAAGAACCAAGTAATCAAGTTCATAGTTAGAAATGAAGAAAGAACTTGGTTCCAGACTTCCAGTATGTCTTCTAGAATGATTTAAGCTCGTTACACAATATTTTAGGATTAGAGAATATCAAGCTACTCATACCCTTAAACCCTAAAGTCGAAAAATTGATAAATGAAGGAGATTAGGGTTATAAGTTTAAGGTACTAACTTCTGTTATAGGCATTGCTCTCAATTATAAGCCTAACTTGAATGAGGAGGGTCAACTTGAATGGATGTGTTATAACTGTAAAAGTTTCACCAACAAGTCTTATTTACAATTATCCAAAACCAATAAGCCATAAGTCACTTGGTGGAAGCTAGTTTGGCATCCCAGTAAGTCATCTAAGGCTTCTTTCATTCTCTGGTTAGCTTTTAGGCAAAGCTTGGTAACTATGGACAAATTGAAAGGAATTTGCTCTAACTTACTTCGAATTTTTTATTGAAATGGACACATCTTTAATAAATTTTCTATTTTAATCAAGAACACGACAATTAAATAAGTTTTAAACATAAATATCCTCATCAGTTATTAAGCTAAAAATCGTAAAAACCTTATTTCTGAGTGTTTATATATATATGAATTAAACACTCAGAAATAAGGTTTTTTAGATCCATATGCATTACTTATAATTAAACACATATGTATTTTTGTTCACTAAATCAAAATTTTATTTTTATAAAAGAGAAAAATATATACTTTATTTATCTGAACTTATGGAAAAAAGTAAAGACAGACACTTGCTATCTAAAAATGGGAGCAATTACAATCATATAAACGAAATTATTCTTAGATGTTAGTAAACGAATGCTCTCTTCTGCTACAGTAATTTGCTACAGTTACCTTACAGCTACAGTAACTTTGCCATATTCACCGCACGATCACCAGCTCTTTCCCGAGTTACTACTGCCACCACTTCCGGCCACAGGGCCGTTCAGGCCGTTGTTCCCTGCCACATTCCAATGGCTACTACCACCCATACCGCCAAAAAGGTCCGGCTGCGTGAACACGAGGAGGACCCTCCTCCGGAGGCTCCGCCAGTCCACACCTCTCCACCCAGCTACAGTGCAGCAGTGTCGGGTAGTTCACACCCGCACCACCCAGCTCCGGATCTTCCCTGGACTGAAGACCCGCCTATTGACCTGGAGGAGGGAGACATCACTCTGGTCCAGGGTCCCAAAGGCTTAAGCCTTGATCTGTCTTCCACCTTCCGAACCAAATTGGATCAAGTCTGGGCTCAAGCCATCGTCGTCAAGCTACTGGGTCGCCGGATGGGCTTCCAGCTACTCCGTGATCGTCTTCTCCACCTGTGGCATCCGCGGGGACCCCTGAAACTTATCGACTTGGAAAACGACTTTTATCTGGTCAACTTCAAAGAGGAGAGGGATTACATACATACCTTAATGCAGGGACCGTGGATTATCGCCGAGCATGTGCTCTCCGTTCAACCATGGTCACCGGAATTCGCCCCTCCTCCGGCCGCATTACCCACGTCGTCGCTTGGGTCAGATTCCTAGGGCTGTCTATTGCTCGATACCATCCTTCTATACTCACGGCCCTCGGAAATTTAGTGGGGAAAACGGTGAAGATTGACGAAACAACTCAGCAGGCCTTCCGGGGACGGTTTGCCCGTGTCGCAGTCACCCTCGACCTCAGCACGCCTCTCCGTTCAATGGTGGAACTTGACGGTGAACATATCCAGGTAGCTTATGAGGGGCTCCCCCAGATCTGTCTCCACTGTGGTCGGGTAGGACATGGCCAGGAAGCTTGCCCCTCGTGCCCCGCGCCTCCGCCTGGTTCAGAAGTGCCTCCTGCGGCTTCCCCCCCCCCTCTGTCTCCGGTATGGCCAGCAGCGACCCATCCCCCAGTGCCCCCCCTTCCTCCGATTTTGGCCCCTGGATGGAGGTGGCCCGTCGGACTCGCAGGCCTCCCCCCCCCTTACAGGGACCAGTCAGGCGCTCTCCACCACCGTGTCGGCTGGTGGTTCCAGCGGCACCAGATTTGCGGCCCTCGCCCTCGAGGAACCGCACGCAGCCCCAACGGTTACCTCCTCAACGGGTGCCTCGTCTAGGACGCTAGGGGTCGCGTCTCGTCTAGTCCTGCCTCCAGACCTAGGAAATCCCTCCCACCCGCGTCTAATCGTACGTCTTCTCAACAGAGGAGAACGTTTTTGGGAGCTACTGGAAGTCCTCCAGCGAATGCGGGGACGACGTCGTCCCTAGGGTCAGTGGGTCTCCCGTTGGGCCCATCCCCAGTCTCTGGCCCAGCGCTCCTTCCACCCCAGAAGCAGGGCCCCCACCCGTTCCCTGAGCCCAATCCCAGCGCCCCTCCCAGCAGTCCCCTCGCTGTTGGGCCCCAGCCCTCTGGGCCCGCCCCTCCTGACGTCAGGGCCATTGGGCCCCCCAGCCTCCTCCCCCAATTTGGGCCATACTACGATTTCCGTTCAGTCGCATGAGGCCCTGGTCTCCCCGGACTCGTCCTTCCCCGGGCCCTCCCACGAGGGCCCCCTCCTTGGGGAGCAGGTCGGGGTCCAATCGGTACCCCCCGGGCCTATGGACATCTCAACCCCTTCCCCAGTCCCCGAGGATTCGCCCCCTCCGGCCCCCGACCCCTATCCCGCTCCTCAGAGTATAGGGGTCGTGCCCGGATCTTCTGATTCTCCGATGGAAGATCACTTTCTGTCCCCCGGGTCTCTACCTAGCCCCGAACAGACTGGACCAGCAGCACCGGGTCAGCCCGGCTTGACATAGTCCCCTTTCCGTGTTCAGTGGTTATGACGATTTTTATTTGGAATTGTCAAGGGGCTGGAGGTCGGACCTTCAAGCCCATTCTCAAGAACTACATTCGTATTCACAGGCCCCGACTACTGGTCCTAGTAGAGCCTCGGATTAGTGGCGATCGAGCTCAGCGAGTCATATGGTCTATGGGATTTCGTAATTCTTTCCGAGTTGAGGCTGCGGGCTTTTCAGGGGGGATATGGCTGCTTTGGCAAGAGAATATTACCGTCGGCATTCGCCTCGCCCACCGCCAATTCATTCATGCTAGGGTGCAATGGGACCAGGAGCTGTTTGAGTTTATTGCTATCTACGCGAGCCCAAATCCCTCTTTCCGTCACTACCTTTGGCAGTACATCGAGACTCTTGCTCCTCACATCACTGTCCCCTGGCTGATAGGCGGGGACTTTAACGCGAAGTTCGAGGGTGCGGATCGACGTGGGGGGCTGAGTCCCCATACCCGTATCAGTTCCCAGTTTCACGATTGTATGTCTCACTGCCACCTTCTGGATCTGGGATTCTCGGGATCGCGCTTTACGTGGAAGCGGGGACAACTCCGGGAACGGCTAGATCAGGCTTTTGGCTCTCCGGCTTGGCTCATAGCGTACCCGCGTACCAGGGTGAGCCACCTGCCGTTTCTCAAATCCGATCATCGCCCTCTCCTTATTCGGTTGGTCCCTCATGTACCCCCCTGCCCTACGCGCCGGCCTTTCCGGTTCCAATCTGCTTGGCTCACTCACGATTCTTTCTCCCAGGTCGTCGTCGACAACTGGCATCCCGACTCCTCGGATTTCAGCGGAGCCTTCCAAAGGTTCTCGGACAAGCTCCGCCTCTGGAATTCCAAGGAGTTTGGGAATATCTTCCATCGGAAGAATCGCCTTATGGCCCGGCTCTAAGGCATCCAGAAGTGCGTGGAGGAAACTGCTTCCCACTCTCTTCTCGATCTCGAGCGTTACTTACGGAACGAATTGGAACACGTTCTTTATCAGGAGGAACTCTTCTGGCACCAGCAGTCCTGGAGTCAATGGATCGGACAGGGCGACCGGAATACTCAGTACTACCATGCCATTACTCGGACTCGACGTCGGCTGTCTCAGGTCCACGCGCTTCCGGATGGACATGGTAACGAAGTCACCGACTCGGCGGGGCTCCGCCGCTTGGCACAGCGACACTTACAGGATCTTTACCGATCCGTCGGGCGGTCCTCGCTTCCGGGGTTTCTTCAGGGCCATTTTCCTCCCCCCCCTCAGCATATGTCGGAGGACCTCACCTGCCCCCTCCGGCCTGCTGAAATCAAGGAGGCATTCTTTTCTATGCATCCTAACAAAGCCCCGGGCTTGGATGGTTTCACTGCTCTGTTCTACCAATCCCAATGGGCCACGGTCGGACCTTCCCTTATCCAATTTATTCAGCGTGTCTTTCGGCACGAGGTTTGGGAGTCGGCTATTAACAGTACTAACATTGTCCTTATCCCCAAGAACCCTTCCCCCACGACCATCGCCCAGTTCCATCCCATTGCGCTCTACAATGTGCTTTACAAAGCACTTTCCAAGGTCCTTGTTAACCGCCTCAAACCCTTTCTTGAGTTGCTTGTTAGTCCGACCCAGTGTAGTTTCGTGCCCGGCCGTTAGATCACGGACAACATTATCATCACTCAAGAAGTGATCCACTCTATGCACCGCAAAACTGGTAGGAAAAGGCTCATGGCCCTCAAAGTGGATCTTGAAAAAGCTTATGACCGTCTCGAATGGGATTTCATCCAGGACACCCTTCATGACATTGGACTCCCCGCTTCGCTGCTTTCGCTTATCATGAAATGCCTCACTACGGTGTCCTTTCAAGTGACTTGGCAGGGCGAGCTGAGCGAGGAGTTCCAGCCCTCTCGCGGCCTGCGTCAAGGTGATCCTCTTTCCCCTTATCTGTTTGTGTTGTGTATGGAACGTCTCGGCCTTGCTATCTCGCATGAGGTTTCTACCGGGCGTTGGAAGCCCATTAGGTTGAGTCGTTATGGACCCCCCCTCTCCCACTTATTCTTTGCGAACGATCTAATCCTCTTTGCCGAGGCGTCGATAGAGCAAGTTCACGTGCTTCGTGGGGTCTTGGACTCGTTCTGTACTGCTTCGGGACAGTGTGTGAGTCAAGCCAAATCACACTGCTATTTTTCCAAGAATGTCCCTTCCCGTTCAGCTCGGGAATTAAGCCGCGCTCTCCGGTTTCCTCGGACAGATGATCTAGGTAGGTACCTGGGTGAACCCCTCCTCCACCAGCGGGTCGGGAGGCACACTTACCAGCACATTCTGGACACGGTACATCACCGTCTGTCTGGGTGGGCTCCTTCCACGCTGTCCTTCGCTGGTCGGGTCACTTTGGTCCAATATGTCCTCTCCACTATACCGAGCTATACGATGCAGACTGTCCGCTTACCGCGGGGGCTATGTGACGCTTTGGAACAGTCTCTGCGTAATTTTTTGTGGGGCTCGAGTCAAGACCGACGGAAGATACCCCTGGTTCGCTAGAATGAGGTTTGTCAGCCCAAACGGCTCGGGGGTTTGGGCTTACGACGAGTTCGAGATATGAACGATGCTTTCCTGACCAAACTTGGTTGGGCTATGATCACTAAGCCCACTGCACTATGGGTGCAGGTGCTCTCCGGCAAGTACGCTTTTGATGCTCACCGCATTCCCTCCTCCCTCCCTCCTGGTGGAGGCTCGATGGTTTGGAGGAGCATCCGCTCGATATGGCCCATAGTGACTCAGGGGCTCCAATGGCGTCTTGGGGATGATCGGACGACTAGCTTCTGGCACGACCCGTGGGTCCCGGGTATTGGTCCCCTTCTCTCTCGCTCGACTCAGGACATCCCGGTTTCCATTCGACACCATAGGGTCAATCAATATGTGGCCCACACCAGTCAGTGGGATTTGGCGGCCGTCCAGGATTTCCTCCCGTCTCCGATTTGTTGGGCCATCGCCGGCACGTTTCCCCCCTCCCCGCTTTTGGGCCCGGACAGGTTGGTCTGGGGAGCCTCAGAACATGGTCTTTTTACGGTCGCTTCGGCCCACTCCCTGCTTCGGGATGACCTGCCTGCAGCTCCATCCGATCTGTGGGGGATCATTTGGAGGTGGCCGGGACCGCAGCGGGTGCGCTCTTTCTTATTGCTACTCTCGAAGGACCGTTTGCTTAGCAATCAGCAGAGGGTGAGAAGGCACATTACAGCCGATGGTACCTGCCTCCATTGCTCCCACGAAGAATCCTCTCTCCACGTGGTTCGGGACTGTCCACTGGCGAGTCGTGTGTGGGCCTCCTTCCAGTCGGACATCGTAACATCGCCTACTTTTGTTCTCCCCGGTCGGGAATCGCTACACGTCAACCTTAGCCACCATCGTCGAGTGCAGGGCAAGGACTGGGAGGTCATTTTTGGGTTGACCTGTTGGTTTCTCTGGACTTGGAGGAACAAGGCTATTTTTGACACTAATTTTGTTAGACCTCCCTCACCCTCTGATTTTATCTTGTCTTTTGCAGATCAGGTTCAGCAGGCGTTGGGGGTTCGTTGTCTGGGCTTTCCTGGATCCCGACCTCGCCAGGTGCAACAGGTAGGATGGCTCAGGCCCCAAGCTGGTTGGGTTAAGCTGAATACCGATGGATCTAGCAATAGTGCACAGGTCCAGGCTTCCGCTGGCGGCCTCCTTCGAGACAATAATGGTTTTTGGCTTGGTGGCTTCTCCCAGTTTATTGGATGGTGCTCCCCGAAGTCAGCAGAGTTATGGGCTGTCTATACCGGCCTCACCTTGGCTTGGAGATTGGGTTTTCGTCATATAGAGCTGGAGGTGGACTCGCTGGAGGTGCATCAGCTTCTTTCGTCTGTGGCGTCCCGTTCCCAGTCCGAAAACCCTCTCCTCATGGGTATCCTCGAGCTTCTCCATAGAAACTGGTCTGTTGCTCATCGACATGTGCACCGAGAGGGTAACAGATGTGCGGATTGGCTTGCTACCCAGGCCTGTCCTGGCGATATCGGGACTACTTTTTTTGATGTTCCACCTGTAGGGTGCAGGACTCTTCTTTCTGAAGATCAGTCGGGGCGTAGTTTCTCCCGACTTTTTAATATATGATGTTCTCTTTCCTTTTATCAAAAAAAAAAAAAGCATATTTCTAGGAGTTCTACGTCTGTCTATTTAATAAATTAACATTTTATAGTTTCAATAATAAGTTAATATTCCCAACAGAGTAGCAGGCAGTCAACGGCAGGTTGATTACAATTGTTTTTTGCTACAATGGCGGACTCTTTTGATCCTTTATTACATTAAAGTTGAAGATGTATAGAGTGCATTTGCTTCGAGACATTAAGGCAATTGTCCCAAATGAGTTCCAACCAGCACATAGTGATGCTTCCGGTGATGGCTCATGGCCATCTCATACCTTTCTTGGCTCTAGCCAGACGTATCTATGAAACAACCGGTTTCACCATTACCATTGCCAATACTCCTCTCAACATTCAACACTTACGATCCACCTTGAGCTCATCGTTACCAGGTGATGAACCGCCAAGAATCCAATTTGCTGAGCTACCCTTTTGCAGTGTTGATCATGGTCTGCCACCCAACACAGAGAACACCGAGAACTTGTCGTTGGAGCAGATTGGTAGGTTTTTCTGTGCAACTCTAGATCTCAAATCCCCATTTCGGCAGTTGCTTTCTGATATTACAGCAAAAGAAGGCAAGCCTCCGCTATGTGTGATATCGGATTTTTTCTTTGGATGGGCGAATGAGGTAGCTCACAGTGTTGGAACTGTGAATTTAACTTTCTCTACTTCTGGCGCCTATGGCATGTTGGCAGATCTGTCTGTGTGGTTGAATCTTCCTCATCGTCGAGTTGCCGATTCCTACGACTTCTCAGTTCCCGGATTTCCAGATGAATACCGTTTCCACACCACTCAGTTGCACCAATTTATCAGAAAAGCCGACGGTACTGACTCTTGGTCTAAGTTTCTGCAGCCACAGCTTTCACTTTCCATGAAATCATTTGGTTGGCTTTGCAATACAGTGGAAGAAATCGAGCCTCTATCAGTGGAATGGTTGAGGAACTACATCAAGGTCCCTGTTTGGCCTATTGGTCCTCTTTTCCCGACACGATTGCTGAAGAGATCGTCGTCTACGGGTTCCAGCTTAAGCAGCGCAAGTCATTCAGGTAAGCAACCTGGAATTTCGCTGGAAAAATGCCTCAATTGGCTGAACTTACAGAGTCCAGGTTCGGTCCTTTACATATCATTCGGTTCACAGAACACAATCACTGCTTCTCAAATGATGGAACTAGCCACAGGCCTGGAAGAGGCAGGGAAGCCTTTCATTTGGGTGATAAGGGCACCTATAGGATTCGACAGGCGAGGCGAATTCAAAGCGGAATGGTTGCCTGATGGATTTGAACAACGAATGAGCAATACAAAAAGAGGCTTGCTGGTGAAAAACTGGGCATCCCAGTTGGAAATTTTGTGTCATAAGTCAACAGGAGTCTTTCTAAGCCATTGCGGGTGGAACTCTGTAATGGAGAGCTTGAGCCAAGGTGTACCAATCATCGGATGGCCAATGGCAGCCGAACAGGCATACAATTCCAAGATGCTGGTGGAGGAAATGGGTGTTAGCGTGGAGTTGACCCGAGGAATTGAAGGCCATATCTCTGCAAAGCAAGTGAAAGAGTCTATAGAGTTAGCTATGGACAAGAATTCATCAAAAGGACTTCACATGAAGAAAAATGCAGTTGAAATGGAGAAACAGATTAGGGAAGCTATTAGCGACGAGGGAGAGCAAAAAGGGTCTTCCATTAGAGCAATGGATGATCTTTTCAAGACCCTTATTTGCAGAACCTTAGAGAGTATCAATTAACTTTGGGGACTGAACTCTGAACATCAAATTCATCATCTGTTGGAATTCAATAAAATTTTGGTTCTATATACCCAATGTGTGAGTTTCTTAAACTTATGTTTACTATTTAGGAGACCTGATCATCTGGTCAGGTGCTCTGGCCCTACCCTGTGCTAAAGGATCTCAACCATCCATTTAAGTTAAATAAATGGCTGAGATCTTCTGACACAGGGTAGGGCCAGAGGATCTAAAAGCACTATTTAGGACTTGGAATTGCAGTATGTAAGACTAAGGTTAATATTTGGTCAGGTCGTCTAAGATTCCTTAAAGACTTTTGAGTCAAAGTTTGAAAAAATTTTTAATTTTGATTTTAAATATTTGAGTTTGAATTTAAACCTAATCAAATTTAAGTTATTTATTAAATTTAAATTACATCAATTTGGACTAATTTATCATAAATAGTCAATTTTAAATTTTATTAAATTTAAATTCAAATATATTTTAAATTTAAATATCTAAATTCAGAACTCAATTAAACTGAATTTGGTATGTTAATTTTTAACTAAATCAAATTAGGCCAAACTGATGCATTTAGTTAGGACTGAGGTACTTCCTCTTTAAAAAAATATATATATATATAACATTTTCTATCCAAACTGAAGCTAATTAGAACATTTAAACAAAATAAGAAATTGAAATGTTGTTAATTTTAAAATCCTAATTCAGCTCATCCGCAATCTCTAGAGGCTAGACTCGTCCGCAGCCTTGGGAAAAATAAAGATATGATTTAGTACTCCAGGAAGATCAAATTTCACATCCAAGACCCGGCGATCAAAGTCATGACAGAGATCGAGGAAGATGAGAAGAGTAACAGCAACGATGAAGAAAGAAGGAAAAGAAGCGAAGAAGAGAAAATGGTAGAAATCACCCTCAAAGCTATTGGCCCTTCTCCTCCATCTCGCCTCCTTGTACCCTGCAACATCAAGGTAATCGCTGGTTTCATTGAATTTCTTGTAGATATCGTTAATTCAGTTACCTAGTTGCAGAGTCAAAACCCATGCTGGATCAGCTAGCAAGAACACTATAACGAGAAAGATTGTAGTTGTAGCTTGGGAACGTGAATTCTGTTGTTGACATTGATTTGGACTTAGGATTGTGGTCAACTTCAACGGTATTATCTATGTGTGTTGAATTTTTGTTTAGATGGGAAGAGGTTAAGGAGTATGCACGAATGTTTTTCCGATTATGGGGATGGGCTTGGTTAGGAAATTCTTGCTTGCCCAAAATGTTCTTATTCGATCAAGTGGTTAGAATTGATTATGAGTTGTGGGCATTGCTGTCTCATTCTTTTCAGCTGTGACAAGTTGTGGCAATATATCTGGAGAGATTCAATTTTGTTCTATGCCTGGATGTTGCACCGGAGTAAGGGTCATGTGGATTGAATTCAAATTGCAATTAGAAAATTTTAGTTTCATACTCCTGACTAGAAAATAGTAAAAATGAATTTTGTTAGGGTATTAAGATGGCTTTTTAAATCATTCTACTCAGGTGCGTGATTTGAGAAAGTTGGTTTCGGAAAGTACTCATCTACCAATTGATAATTTGAGGCTTATATGGCATGGGAATGTATTATGTGATAGCAGAGATGACGATGATGTGCACCTCCAACTCAATGCTGGGGGTATAGCTCTTTCCTATAATATTAGCTCAAGTGCTACTTTTACCTATCTTCTTCCTTTTGCAACAAGTGTATCTATATATTTATATATACATATAAGTATGTCTAGAATTATTTTCATGTAAATTTCTCTTGAACGCTTACATGATTTTTGTTTGTTTTTCCTTCCTGCTTGCTGAAACTACATGGAAATACATACTGTATCCTGTGAACGCCTGAATTTGAAATCCCGTAGTGATTGTGCAAGTATTTTATTTAAAGTGATAATTAAAATCTTAATTAGCTTGAAGAACTACCAAAATATGTACACCGTATAACAAGGTTCAAGGGGAGAGCTCATGTCAAACTGCAATGAGGATGTTTATCTTTGATGTTGTTTAGACTTAGCATAGTACAATAGGGCTGTAATGGCCTGTCACAATAGTGTTGTGCCAACTTGTTTAAAGTTTACTGGGCAACCAAATGAACTTGGGATGTTAGATATGATGCCCAATGTTTGACTGGTGCTAAGTTGTGGCATGGAAATGTTGTTATGTGATTTGTACCTTCATAAATATGTTATGATCTATGTCATTTTGAAGGAGTTTAAGATCTCTACAACATATAGTGGCTTTCTTGTGTATATCTCTCTTCGTCCATCTTTAACTTTTGTATGTTATTGTCTGTTGTAAACAACAAAACAGCTACTTCTTTCATGCCGAATTCTCCTCACAATAATGCTTGTATAATACTTCAATATTTATGGTTGCTGCCTTCGATAAC
Source organism: Erythroxylum panamense (assembly GCA_027123425.1). Classification (NCBI taxonomy): domain Eukaryota; kingdom Viridiplantae; phylum Streptophyta; class Magnoliopsida; order Malpighiales; family Erythroxylaceae; genus Erythroxylum; species Erythroxylum panamense. The sequence continues at coordinate 22,179,582 of JAOTIZ010000001.1, read as the reverse complement.
CATTTATATTCACCATAAGCTTCTTATTTTGCAATCTTCATCTCTTTGAAGGTTTATGAAGATTTGGTGATGTTATTCACGGTTAATTAAGATTCTTGATAAATGGTTGAATTGTTTATATCATGACTGATGTGCGATTCTTAAAACTGATGAAATAATTCAATTTAAACTAATTACAAAACAGAGCTTTTGATACTTAGAAGTTAATTGCTTTCATCATGAAACTCACAGTAGTTTAATAGTGTATTGTTGAAGATTTATAGTTCTGTAGTTGAATCTCTTGAGGTTACATCTGAGAAACAGTATTGATATTTTAATACCACTGAAGAGAAATCCTTAAGATAAATGATGTATGTCCTAATTTTCCGATATTATTCAATTAATATTTTATTTGGACAATGATATTTGCTTCACCCCTGCAAAATGTATTACACTAGACCTGATGTGTTACTTCTAGAATCAAGGGATTTTTGGTTTATCGTGTAGATTCCCTGATGGTTGCTGTCAAACCAAAGCCACCGGCTAAACATCTCCGCGATGGATTTGATTTTGAAGATGATGATCTGGTAAACCCAAATAATCAATGTTGTTGAACTGATTTTGAATGCTTTGTAAATGAGAAATCATGTCTTTTAAAATTTGTTCTAAATTTTTTTCTCTTCAGAAATTTCAGTTGCCAGAGTCAACGAGTCGGTGGAAGAGGAGGCTTTACATTTTTCTCCATGAAAAGTTGAAGCTTCCAGGTAAGCACCTAGCTTATGGTGCATCACTTTAAATTGTCTTCTGCTGATTGATTCTTGTTTACTGTTTCGTTCATAGATATCTTTTTGATGGCACTTTTCTCCCTCTCTCTCAAGATGTGGGCTGTAATTATTTTATGGTTCATTTTGGCACCATTTGCCAGCAGATGGGATCTGGGACCTCTATATGTAAGTTGCTTTTATCTGTTGGTTTTCTTAGGTTTTAATTGCTATGTTTACAATGCATATTTGTGGTTCCTTTTGTAGCATAGTGAAGCAATCTCATTTCAGTTGTTGTTAACTTGTTATTGCTTACTTGCCTACTTTTCCCATCGTAATTTAGACTGCCCAACGTCCAATAAGTAATCTTGATCTGGTGTTAAAAGTTCCTCTAATATGCACTGTTAATTCTGCTTTTCGTTTCCTTTCATTTTCTTTTAAGTGCTCGAATAACGAGCTGGTGTTTGCAATAATTACACTATTGTAACAATTTCATTTTATTTCATTTTCTTTTGGTTTGTTGATTGTTTTAATTTTTTCGTTCCTTTTCCTTTCTTTTCCTTGGGATTTCTAGGGTTGAAGTTGGGTTCAAATGCAGTGCTTGAGTCAAACAGACTCAAGCTGAGTTTCTTAGCTTTTATTTAGCAGTTTGAGTGACAAGCCTAAATTTTGTAGTTGGTTCAGCTGATTTATCTTTTTTTTTTGGTACTAAAGAACTTTCTTAATTAGATTGTGGCCTGTTCTAACGTGTTTACCTTGCAAAATAGGTAAAAAGATTCACATAAATTAAAGCAATCCTTTGAAGTTATAAATTATAATTTGTCTGCCTACCTCATAAGAAGTAAATTACCATTCATTTTGATGTATCAGAAGTTTAGGATTTCCAAATGCAACTGTCATAATACCATAAATATGCTGCTTTTCACCAATTGTACTTTGGTGGGATCATAAATTGGTAGTGGGACGTGTATCTCCTGAAATTGTTTTACTTGAACAAGATAGGACGAAGAAAAATCTTGCGTGATGCTGAAGAAAAAACTCGATCATTGTCTTGTTAATATGAAAAAATATCTTGTGTTTGCTTCCTGACTAATTCCGAGTCTTGATCTCTGGTTGCTAAATGATTTCAGATACTTGGGACAGGCTTTTGTATCATCTTCCTAAATCTTGGACGACGGCGAGCTGGTGAACTCAGGTAATGTGTGTGTAGATGTATGATATGTATTGTATTATAAGCATAAAAGATGATGTTCATTTTCTTTTAGTGTTTAAGTTCAGTAAAAAGATTAGATTCTATAATCAAGACGTGAATCTCATGGAAATTTTCCCTTTCTCATATTCTTTTGGTGTGATCGGTTAAATTCATAGCCAAGATGTTTTGGAGTTCGTTGGAATAATATAATAGGGGGTTGTGTGACTATTATTGGGAACTTGAAAGGGGTATATACGAAAGTTTTTAAATTATAATAAATGACAGGAAAATCATATAGCTTTTTCTTTTTTTGTAAAATCATTGGTTGTCAATGGAAGCTGGTAACTTTTTGAAGTGTTGTATTGTACTAATTATATGTTTACAGCTCCTGATTAAGCAACTTTGTCTCTGCTTCTGTTCATGTATCCATTTTCCTTCGTTGAATTGAAATTATATCAAGAATTTATGTTGGAGAATGTGAAGTAGTGTTCAATAATCGGTGTTCTTTAATCCAGTGCATACTCTATATTCAATGAAGACTTTCGGGAGCTTCCAGGAACCCTTAATGCAGATCGCCTTGATAGAGACATCCGGGCTGGTCAGTTTTGATACTGAGCAATTTCGATCGCTGTGTTGTTTTACAGGTCAGGACTTTGACAAAATCTACATCTGCTGACTGCACATACACTTAAGTTTTAAAAATACCACCAACTCTTTTATTTCAGTTACCTCATCAGTTTTGTACTGTATATTTAGGACTTGCTATTTTCATTTTTTTCATCAATTGTTAGGGTAATCGACCACCCTGTATAATGCAACCAAAGATACTTGTAAAAGTTATATATATATAACATGACTATTTCTTTCTGGACAAAACGTAGTAAGGAGGATGATCTTTTATAAATATATATATAACATGATTATTTCTTTCTGGACAAAACGTAGCAAGGAGGATGATCTGGTTTAGGCCAGAGACTGCCTGACAGCTACTGATACAAATGGAGAAGGTAATAAATAAATAAATAAATATAAACGATGTCTTATCAGGATTTTCCACTTTTCACATATGACAGGTAAAATTTCTGGCCATTCTTTATTAGTTTTAGTGGCCTCAATATTATTGAACCTAGATTAGTTCATTTACTAAATCTGCCACTGTTTGATACCTCAAAATTTTCTGTTATGGGCGCAAATGGGGCTCACATTACTTGTATGGGTATGTGTCTTAATATGGACTTAACAATTCAAACTCATACACGCAATGATGTCTAGTCTAGGCTTTCATATACTTCAAGAGCCTTCGATGACGGTCGTGGAATTACTTCATCGAGATCAGCAAGGCGTCAAGTACTATAGAACCCTGCGTTAGCTACGGTGTCATTTGTTTGTTTTTTATTTTCTTTCTGTTGTAGTAAAAAAAAAATCAAACTTATACGCCACTCCATTTTATACTCTTCCTATGGGCTGATGTGATTTTAGGAATTCATGGTTGCGGACACTTAGTCCAATTTTATCAGACTATTATATTCCTATGATACAAAATTACATTTCGCTAGTCGGAGAATCCAAAATTCGTCCTTCCATTTCTTCTTACAATCAACTCAATCGTACGGTTCACACAGGCTCTGTTGAATCTTTTTATGAAATTCAGTTTTTCGCTACAAACTCCCAACCTACTGCCCTTTCTACTGATTTCACTCTTCCTCTAAATCTTTTCCCTGACCTATACTCACTTCTTAGCCATTTTCAAACTGTTTTCGACTTACCAAAAGGCCATCCACCCAATCGTTCTCATGACCATCATATACACTTGCAACCCAACTCAACACCAGTTAACATTAAACATTACCGCTACCCACGTTACCAAAAAGAGGCAATGACAAAAATTATCTCTAATAAGTTGTCTGAGGGTATCATTCAGTTAAGCACCAACCCATTTTCCTATATAGTTTTGCTGGTAAAAAAAAAGATGGTACTTTGTGTTTTTGTGTAGATTTCAAAGCGTTAAATGCTATCACAATTCCAGACAGATTTCTCATACCTACTGTTGAGGAGTTAAATTGATGAGCTCAATGGTGATTTTTTTTTTGATTGATTTACGAGCAGGTTATCATCAAATTAAAGTTGACATAGAAGATATCCATAAAACAACATTTCGAACTATTGATGACCATTTTGAATTTTTAGTTATGCCTTTCGGTCAGCTTGCTAAATGGTCCTGCTACATTTCAAAGTGCAATGAACAATTTATTTGGACAATTTTTATGTAAGTTCATTCTGTTTTTTTTAAATATAATATTATAGTTTATAGTTCTGATTGGGATGTTCAGGAACTATATGCAGCCACTGATGCGAAAAAAATGGCATCACTATTTAATAGATTGCCATTTTATTATTTTTACAGATCAGCAGAGCATCAGAAATATGTTGACTCAACATATAACCACATCAAAACATAAGAAATGAGTATCTAAACTACTGAGATTTGATTAAATTATCAAATACAAGCCTGGAAAATTTAACATTGTACCGGATTCTTTATCCAGACTGAAGGAGACTCCGAATTCGTCCTTCTTAGCAGTATCTGCTTCTCATTCTTCTTTGTCGAAAATTTTGCAGGATTTTTATCACCAAAACTCCTACAAAAATACAATTCAGATACTCAGATGCAACAATCTTTTCAGCTCCAAGACGGGTTATTATGTTTTCAGGGCAAAATTCATATACCTGATCAGATTGGATTAAGAAAAAAAATTACTTCATGAATTCCATGCGACTACTCTTGCTGGACATTCAGGTGTTAAAGCTTCTGTTGCTCGATTGTCAACTCTTGCTCATTGGCCAAGACTCTACAGAGACGTCAAAATTTTTTTGAGTAATTGCTCAATTTGTCAGGAAAACAAATACTCAACAGAAAAACTTTTTGACCCACTACAACCCCTGCCCATTTCAGAACAAGTTTGGGAGGACCTGACAAAACAATCTCGACAGAGCAAAACATCGCATGAAACAAATTGCAAATCTTCGCCGCAAAAACAAAAATTTTTTTGATTGGAGACTGGGTTTACCTCAAACTCGCACCCCACAGACAGATCTCTCTGCACCGTTGCTCTTTCCAGAAACTGGCCATAGGTTATTATGGACCCTTCAAAATTGTACGACAAATTGGTGCGGTGGCGTATGAGCTGGAACTTCCACAGGCGGCAAAGATCCACCCAGTTTTTCACGTATCGCTCCTAAAGAAATGTAGAAGCACACCACTGACTCAGTGGATTCCACATCCTCAGCTATCGACAACAACCCCTCCATGAACCAACGGAGATTTTGGGTACACAAAGGACAATCCTAGTGTACCCAAAATTTGGAAGATATAACAATCTAAGCAAACTTGTTCTAGCGACGTGGATGTTTAATTGGTAATCTCTTGATGTTCAATTATACAGATATTAATCAGTATTCAACTCATAAAATTTTGACTTCCACCCCAAACAAAAAATGCACCTAAAGAAGGAATGTTTGGGAGTTTAGTCCGGAATGAAATGGAATGGTAATTAATGGAACAGAATGGAATGGAGTGGAATGGAATGGAATGAAATGGGTCACTCCATTGTTTGGAAGTTTAAATAAAATAAGAGAGGT
>JAOTIZ010000001.1:22160775-22173911 GCA_027123425.1 Erythroxylum panamense | reverse complement strand
TGCAGCTAGCAGAGGATCTTGGTGCGTTACCAATATGGGTGTTCAACAATGGTATTATAAGTGTACTTGATGTAAATTATATATATATATATATATAATTCAACTTGTCTAATAGATTAATGCCTTTTGGTTTATTGAAATTGTCAGGATTCAGCCATCATGATGAAGTTGATACATCAATTCATGAATGTTTAAATGTTGTTTAAACAATTATGGATTACAATTTCGTGGTTGATGACGCTTTTCGAACCTATTATGTACTTAATTATATAAATGTTTAGATGTTTTGTTAAATTATTTTGTCCGCACTAATTTTTATAATAATAATCATAATTATAAGAAGACAAATAATAGTCATAATTACAATAATAATAATAATAAGTACCAAAAAATATATAGTAATTGATAATAGAAGTAATGACAATTTAATAATAGTAATAATTTATAATTTTCGTGTTATGCCAAAATTAATACTAATTTAGTAATAGTAACAACAATAATTAATAAAACTTATAATAACATGTTTAATTTTCTTTAACAAATCTCATATTAAAAATAAACAAATTGGTAATAATCATAATAATAATAAACGTAATAATAATAATAATAATAACAATAATAATACTAAATTTAATAATATTACTACGTAACTATGTTAATAATAATAGCAATAATCAAAATAATATTAATAATGTTAACAAAATTAATACTAGTAGTAGTAATAATAATAATAATAATAATAATAATAATAATAATAATAATATAAAAAAAAACATAATAATAATAACAACAATAATAATAATAAACATAATAATAATAATTGTAATAATCGTAGTAATAATAATAATTCTTATAGTAATATTAATAATATTAATATGTTATTATAATAATTATGATAATAGCAATAATCAAAATAATATTCATAATATTAAAAAAAATAGTATAAAATTTAATTTAATAATAATAATATAATAATAATTGCAATAATAATAATAATAATTATTAAACATAATAATTATTATAATTATAATTATAATTATCATAATAATATAATCATAACAACAACAATAATAATATTATTCACAATATTAATAATAAAAATAATACTAAAAATTACATTTATTAATATCTACAAGTCTTATTACACTACAGGGGCATTTCTGTCATTAACACTGTTTTCTGTTCTAAAGACAGCAACCAAACACATTTCTGTCCTTAAGACGAGGACAATTATCTCTGTTCTGTCTACCGCAACCAAACATCTCCCTGTCTTCAATTCTCGTCCTGCCCTGTCCTGTCCTGTTCTGTCTCGTCCTGTCTTTACATGCTGAAGACGGTAACCAAACAGACTGTACTGTATCAACGGAAATTCACAATCTGTCAATGAGTGCAATGTGAACATTTTGAATTTCTCTGATGGTTTATCCATTACCATCGGTAATGATCACTTGTTGTATAGACAGAAATTGAAGATTTGTCGGTGAGTACAGCGTGGATATTTTGCATTTCTCTGACGGTTTACCATTATCCATCGGTAATGTTCACTTGTTTTACCGACGGACATTAAATTCCGTGGTGAGTGCAGCGTGAATATTTTGCATTTCTTCGATGGTTTACCCTTAACCGTCAGTAATGATCCCTTGCTTTACCGACGGATGGGCAAATTCTGTCGATGAATTTATCATAAAGTTATTAAAATTTCTTTTTAAAAATCCCGAAGGAAAATTTGAATTTATAATCTTATGATTAATGCATAATTTCAACAGTTATAAATGATCTGTACAAATATTTTAATTTTTTATATATTTAATTTGTTTTAAAATAAAGTTAATTGGTCATATAAAGTTTCAATTTTCTTCATTATTAATAAAAACATTAAATTGTACATAATAAGTCTTTGCTAATTCAAAGCAAATGACTACAACAATCCTATTGTTCTGGTGGTCGCGGATGGTCTGAGTCTCTAGCCCTCCCCTTCAGCTGTTCTATGTCATTTTGGAGCTTACTTATGTACTCTATCGTCTGTTGCAACTAACTTGTTAATGTCTATATTGTGCTCTCAAGCTGATGGATATGTTCCATTGTTGGCCGTGTACTTGATGCTACTGTACTTGGCGTAGAGGATTACGAATAACATGTGTTTGCCAATGAGCCTAGCCAAAGATCCTTCCACAAATGTCCCTACCATCCACTGCATCAAAATATGCTTGACACTCATCAACAGTTTGTTCTCTCTAAGACTGTCGCTAAGTACTTTTTTGTATTTGGACCTATTAGGAGGCAATGTTTATATTGGTAAGTGATAATTATTATGAATGAATATTAAAGCAAAAAATTCACATCCATTCAGTTCTCTACATCGGTTGTTGACGAATGTCACATCGTCATGCTTCTTAGTGTGAGTATGCAAAAACATCTGGTCGGGTGTAAGCCTTATGCCTATAGACTTTTCCTGCATAACATTTGTAATTGTTCTAATTTAACCAGAATTTATAAAAATTTCGGTAGACTGTCCTCTATTTTTATGATATTTGCCCCCTGTTGAACAAAAAAATAACTCAACACAGCCATATATGGCACCAGATATTTATACCATGATCATTATTCAAAATACACATTTTCATTCAACATTCACACATCAATTTAAATTCAAATACAATAAAGTGAAAAATTAGAATATAAGTGTAAGATTAGATACTTACAAGTCTCTATGCATGCTCATGGTGGGTAATTGATCCTCTCGTATGTACGGTAAGACTCTCTCCCCTAGGTCCTCCACATCTGTTGGTCGAGTTACATCCTAAGATGAACATTGCCTGCAGTGATGTCCAATACTAAAGCTAACGACTTTATATGCTCTCAGAAATATAAGGCAGTCATACACCACTCGTGTATCGCACCAACAAAGTCGTGATAATGTATATGAGCTCGCCTCTCCCATATTTGATGTATGATCCCGTAGATACCAGAATTCCAGAAAAAAAAATTTGGAATAAAAAGAAAATAATTCGATAGCTTTTAATCTAATAATATTTATCTAATTAATGTATACAAATCAATGAAAAAAGAAAATTGTAAATTATTTTGCCTCAAACTCTTGTAAATAAAATGCCTTCGTCGCCTGAGAGATCTTCTTCCATATATAACCCTCTTCTCCTCAAATGTAGATGCCATATTTCTGGAACACGGTCCAGATATAACCAACCTAATATAAGAAAAATTTATAACATTTGCAAAAATTTAAACCTAAAACTTAATTTTAAACATATATAGTGTTTCAAGTGATTTCATTTATAGATTATTGAAAATTGTTATATACTTTGACAATTGTTATATGCTTTCTTCTATCAGGTCCCTCAGATCCAGGCTGGCGATCGTCTTCTTCATCCGCTATAGGGATAGTGGATGATGTATGAGTGGTGAATGGTGAAGCATCATGAGCAGCAGGTGATGCTTCATCTACAACTGTAGGTTCTGGAGGTGAAGGTGGTGATTCAGTTGCAGTTGGAGATTGTGATAGTCCACCCTCACTATAAGTACCTCCGAACATGCGTCTGAACCTAGGTCGCATTACATCACGTTCCTCTTTGGTGGCAAATTTCTACCTAAAATTCATTATTTATTGAATTTTTTAGAAATATAAGAATTTGAATTTGAATCTAATGTTTTACACAATGTATGCAAAAGGATTGAAGGCAATTTGTTGAATATCATGTTGAAGTACAAACTTTAAATTCAATTGTTGCTGTCATATAACTGTTAGACCCCAATTTTTTTTTTATGATGATATTAAGCATGAATTTTGATAATTGTGGTATTTTGTCTTAGTTTGATTAAATTGGGAATATTATGGATAATTATAGTTTAATTGTGTTTTAAATGAACATTGGAGGATTTAAGTGTGTAAGGGTTTTTGAGAAGTTAACTAAGTTGTTTTGGGCTTGGGCTTATTAGGAAGGGCCCATGCCCTTAGGGTTTAAAGAAAAGAATTAGAAAAGAAAGGAGAAGAGAAAGGAAAAATAGAAGAAGAAGAGGAAAGTCGTAGCCGACGGTGGAGAAGAAGAAGAAGAGAAGAGATATTGCGATTTTTGAGGTTTCCGACCGATTCAAAGTACTTTCCGGGTACGTTACGTTCATTCCTTCCTGTTGTAGTAAGATTGAACCTTACGATAGCTTGGATTGAGAGAAATCGATGATTTAGGATTTTGAGTGGAGAAATTGGGAGAATCGTTGGGTTGATGTGTTTTTATGAGATTTGAAGCTTAGAATGGGTTAGAAATGTTGTAGAGGACTTGATCTATGTCTTAGATGTGTTGTACTTGAGTTTGGAACGGATTGAAATCGAAAAATCTGGGATTTTAGGGTTCGGAATGTTTTCCCCGATCCGCACGTCGCGACGTGCTCAAGAACACTCCGCGGCGTGCCGTTGGAGGTGCGTACGCCGCGGCGCACGCATGCTTGCGTGCCGTGGCGTGTGCGGGCGATTCGCCGCGGCGAGGCCCCCTGTTTTCCGAAAATGGGATTTTTGGTATTTTGGGCATATCTTTTGGTATAGATGTCCGATTGAGGTGATTTTTGAGCCGTTGTGAACTAGAGATCAAGGGCTACAAGTTGTATGAAGAAGGGAAGTTCGGAAATTGTTTCGAAGGGTTCGAAATTTTAGGAGGAGGTCGAATGGAGATTTTTAATGCTTTATTTCGACTCTTTCAAGCTTTGATTATTTTCTATGGATATTGATTGGATGGAAACTTGGTTGTTTTAGGAAATCAAGGTGACTCAATTTCATCGCAAGAGGAAGGACATCAGTGAATCGACTACTCGAGCGATCTTAGGTGGGTAATATACTTATAGTTATTGTGTGATTAGGCGAATTCTTGCCTATGTATGAATATATATTGTAGATGATGCATGTGTAAATGTGATGAATTGCATGACTTTGATTTTCATATATTTTAAAAGAAGCATGGAAATTGATAGCATTACATTGTGATTTTGAATATGTTATGCCTAGACTTCGGTTATGGCATTTTGATTAAATGCAAAACATGAAAGAATATCGTATGGTTAAACTATTATGAGCATGCTTATGTGCTTTTGTTTGGGCAAGAGTGGAACCATTTCGTTCGTCACGTGCACGTAGACAAGAGCCTTCTCCCGGCTGCCCACTTGTGGCATATGAGCTCCGAATGGACTCATTTCGTTCAGGGTTAAACTTCGGTTTCTCCCTTTTGTTTCCATGGAACCCTCGAGCTATTGTGATGTGCATTGCATATGTGAATTGATCATTGTGACATAATTATGAATTGATGACTTGTATTGAAGAAGTATGTGAATGCTGGAATTACTGTTTGTATAGATATAATATATATATACATTCATATGCTGGGATTTGTGCTAATTGCCGATGGCTATAATTATATTAGCCACTGAGCTGTATAGCTCAACCTATTATTTTCCCTCCTCAGGTGCAGAACAGGACGATCTTTGAATTTGCGAGGCATCGGAAACTTCGAGTTAATTAGGAGCTTTGCTATAAGTTTGTATTTTGGTTGGCCCTCCGAGCATACTCTCATGGATCATATTTCATGTATTTTGGATTTTATATTCTGTCTTATATTACGCTACAATTGAGAACACTTGTTGATTTCCTTTAATTTGCAATGGTATGAAATCCCCATGGTTATGGGGTCTTTGATTGATAGTTGTGAATGCTATGGAAATGTATGTGTATTCTGGCTGATCGTTTTTGTATCGGTATAAATGTTGGGATCGGATCCGACGGTATATTGGGCGCCCGACGTCGGCGCGACCCGAGGGGCCGCCCTCGGGGATTCGAATGTGTGGGGCCCGGGCCCAACAATAACTATAATATAATTATTTTAAAGTTGAGTTTAGTGTATTGCAGAGATAAATCACAATGATAGAATTATTTTCTTGGATTCCAAGTGGTATGAGAGTTAGTAAAGGTGAATGAGTCCCCAACATTTGGATTCCCGAGAAGGGTCCTAACATGTTCAAATGCACCAATGGAAACAGTGAAAGTTCTTCCCTCACATGTAAGATTTTGAACATCTTCTTGCAACAAAATTTTCGTTATTGCTAAACTTGTAGATGAAACAGTTTATCTACAACACAATTAGTATAGAATTTACATGTTGTCAGAGTATATACCTGTTAAATGAACCAATCCTTAACACTCATACGTACGTAAATGCCAGACGAGCTATGTGCAATTGGCAACTTTTCCAAAACAATAGATTTTCCTAATCCTTTATTGACCGTTGTGACATTGCTCCCACCTCCATCGGCATACATGTCATCTTCGAGATTCAAGCAAGCTTAAAACAACATGTAGTATATACCATCAAATTATATATATACCATCCAATTAATACAACATGTAGTATATACCATCAAATTTTATAAAAGGAAATGAGATGTACATAATTAGGAAAGTGACGTTGTGCAGATGATAGTAAATACCTTGAAGCAAAAGATCGATCATAGAAGGCAAACGATCATTACTGAAAGAAATGGAGCTTTCTTTGGCATTGTTAATTCCTTCGACAGGCACAACTTTTTCATATTTCTCTCAACGGAATGAATTACTACCATCCAGGACCAGTTGCCATGTCAACATTCCTTGATTAAGAATCTATCTTTTATTCAATTTTTGACACAATATACTGAAAAGGAAATAAAATTCTTTGTTGAATAATATATTCAATTACATACACAAATTAATCACTATCATAACTTAGTTCTAAATTACAATCATCTTCATTTTATGAAGAATAAGAATCAAAATCAAGCTCCTCTTTAGATCTCTGACCCTCGTCATCCTCTTCAGATGAAATTTTAGCATATTCATTAAATGGATCATTCAAAGGTTCATTATCATTATATGTAACAGATACATTTATAAAATAAGCATCTTCCTGAAACGCTTCAATTTTAAATCTCTTGTCCCCTTTTGCATTTGATTCAAATAAACCTCTAGGTTTAACTTTACAAACCACCAACCAATCTGACTTATCTTGTCATAAGCTGAGAAAAGAGACATAACGCACCTATTTCGTTTTCATAGCCAACACGAAAGGTTCAAATTGTCTTAACCTTCTTCGGTAATTGATTTCAATAAAATTGTATCGGTTATGCAATTTTGTTCTAATATTTAGAGTCGGGTCAAACCTATCACACTTAAATATCACTGTTCGCTTTATTGACAATGCAGGGTATTCAATTTTAAGTATCTCAATAATTTTACTATAGTAATCCATCAATTCTTCCTGTATGGAAACTTTACTATTTATTGTTGCCATGCTATGACCATGATCTTCTGTATGATATTTGTATCCATTAATGAAATAAATCAGATATGAGTTAATAGTTCGCAGAGGTCCTTTAGCAAGATCACAAATGAACTTATTCTCTATTGTATTTTCTAAGGCCTACATGAAAAGAAATTATCATATCAATGAGTATAATGTTATTTCAATACTTAAATCTTGTAATTCAATTATAAGAATATTTGTAAGTGGAAACTTACATATCTCTCAAACCATCGTGGAAAGTGTCTTCCAACCTCATTATTTACATCATTTTGTGTACTGTATGGCATGATCTTGTATAACAATGTCTCATATAATCTAAATGCATTATGTTATATTTTAGTTATGAAGAACACAAAATTTGAAAATTGATATAATCGTGTTCAATTTATTGCATGAAAGGTCGAACCTCTTTACATTTTAATAAAATGTAACTATGGGTAGCCTAAAATTCTTCCTCTATTAACATTCTTCTTGTTGCACGTCAATATGCTTGCCCAGGATATGTGAAGATCGATAAGTTATCATAAGCATCACTCGTCCCCCATTGTCATTACAAGTAACTTTTCTTTCTCTTGTGTAAACATGCGACTCAAAATAGTGTCAACAAAATGTACTAGCTTTCTCCACTAAATAAGCATTACACATCAAACCTTCAACTCTAGCCTTGTTTTGACATTTTTCTTCAAGTGATGCAAATACCTATATTTAAGAATATGGTTATTACAATTTACTAGTTAAAACATGTTATTACTTCAATTACAATAATTTGAATTTCAATTACCTCTCAAACAGATACATCCATCAATATTGAACTGGACCGGCTAGTTTTGTCTTGTGTGCTAAATGCATAGGTAAATGCTCCATATAATTAAAGAAGCTTGGAGGAAGAATTCCATCTAACTTGCACAAAATTACTGGAATCTCCCTTTCTAGTATTTCCATTTCAGTGAACTTTATTTTAGATGATGATAAACATAAAAATAAACTTATTTCTGTTATCACTTTCTAAACCTTATTCGGTAGCAAGTCCCAAAATGCAATTGGAATTAGCCTTTACGTAAACACATGACAATCATGACTTTTTAACTTAAATAATTTGTACTTCTTCATGTCCATACGCTTTGCCAAGTTTGAAATATAACCATCGGGAAACTTTAGAATTTCCAACTGTTCACACAATATTTCTTTTTGGTTTTTGTCCAAAGTGTAACATGTTTGTGGATATTTATCAGTGTGAATATCTGTATGTAACTCATTCCTCCTAAAAAAAGTTGCAAATTAGCTCGTAATTTTACATTGTCTTTTGTCCTCCCTTCAATGTTCATTATGGTTTTAAACAAATTGTCAAAAAAAATTAATATGCATCACATCTAGATTATAACGTATCAAATTAGTTTTCCAATATGACAAATCCCAAAAGATGTTTCGTTTTCGCCAACCAAAGTTTTTACTAATGTTTGTATTTATTTCATCAGCTTCAAATTCTGTAACTTTCAGCAAGCCTAATTCATCAACTTCCTGTAAAATCTTTTCCCTATATTTGTAAAGGAGATAGTGTTTTTACCATTTTTTTCTTAATGAACTTTTGTTTATTGCGTCTAAATGGATGATCTAGAGGAAAAAATTTCCTGTGATTGTCAAACCAACAAACTTTGCCCCCATTTGGAAGATAAAAGGCATCATAATCGTTGTCACAATAAGGACAAGCTTGTTTTCCTGCTGTGCTCCATCCAGACAACATGACAAATGCCAGAAAATCACTAATGGTCCATATCAATGCCGCTTTCATTACAAAATTTTGTTTCAAAGACATATCATATGTCTGAACACCATATTCCCACAGATGTTGCAATTCAGATATCAATGGTTGTAAGAAAACATCAATTTTATGCTTCAGATTTAAAGGGCCTGGCATAATCATTGTCAAGAACATATATGTGTCCTTCATATACATCCATGGAGACAAATTATAAGGAGTTATAATGATTAACCATGATGAATATTGCTGGCCAGATTGATGGTATTGCTATCGCCTGTAGCCAAATTTAAAACAAATCACTTCCGTTAATACAATTTAATGTAATAATGGTAAGTGGATATCGTTCCCACGAGGAAATTTTCAACAGTAAAGATTAGGGAGTTTAAAACTAAAGCAAAGTAACAAAAAAGGGGGTTCACGGCAATATAAGGAAAATAATAAGAAAAATTACAAATTGAAAGCAATAACTAGATCTGAAAAACTAATGGGAAATAACTTGGTTTTCGGGTCACCGATGTTATCACGCTAATATGGATCCTCGACATAAAATTGCAATCAATTTTTTGTTTTTATTATTATTATTATTAGCTTTCGTAGTATTATTATTATTATTAGTATCAGTATTATTTTCATTACTTTTTTTATATATAATTTTATTACATAGTAATTTACATACTTATTAATTGATTAAATTAAATTTTTCTATTTTTTCTAATTTTGTTTTTATTTTATTATTTAATTTTTATTTTATTAATTTTTCATTACTATCTTGTCATATATACATGTGGGCCTACTGGAAACAGCCTCTCCACAAAGTAGGGGTAAGGTTGCATACTATCTGGCACCCCCAGACCCTACTTCATTGTGGAAATTCGGGGTATGATGATAATGATGATGATGATGATGATGTAATGACTAGAAACATATATCCTAACATTCTTATTAAACAACAACCTAGATATGATCATAGGTTTAATTGAATAATAGCCTTACGAACTAAGAACCAATGAGCAAGTGAAATACATGTATGACATGAAATCAATCAAGCGAATATCTCTTTAGAATTTTCCAACTCCAACGTAGAGAAGACAATCCTAATTGCTACTTGCGATTAGTGAAACTTAATATCATATTTCGTTAATCTAGCAGTTAAACACATTAATCCCTAGTTGTGCACCTAGAAACTAACGAATTCAACCAAGAAAAGAAGTTTAGCTACTCATAAAAAAAGTGAAAAACAAAGAAATAACAAAGCATATAGTCTCCATCCCAAGTCTTTCCCTAAAGAATACGAAAACATGGAAGAAAAGATGCAGAAAACGTAAAAAGACTGAAGGGAAAAAGTGCAAAAAATGAAAATCTATCTAAAACCTAGTCTAAGCTTGCGTGAATAGTGATCTCCTCTCCTTTTATACTAATTTTTCTGATTTCCTTCCTATCTTTCCTTGATTCTCATCCAATACTGTATCCCCCAATTTAAGGTGGCCAATTCCTTTGAAAGATGGCAATATAATCTTCAAAGATTGTGAGAATCTCGAATTTGACTTTTAAAAATTACTCTGCAAGTCTATTCCATCCTTAGACGTGCCCGCGTTTAGTCACTGAATTGTTGTCAAACAAGGAATTTAAGATTTTCTTCATTTTTTTGCATCTTTTTTATTCAATTTCAACTTAAAGGTTTTGAAATTCATCTGCAATCAATTATAAGATAATTCCATTAATTTTGGATAATAATTTTAACACATTAAAGATAATTAAGTATCAAATAAGTGCAAATTGATGCCTTAACAATTGACCAAAAGGTTGGAATCCATCCGTTTACAATCACAACCTTACATTTTGACTTTCAGCTACAAACTCAAGATGGGTGTCATTGAAATGTTTCCATGCCATTGCATCTAAAGGATGACTCATAATTACATCATCTTATTAGTGTTTATTGTGTCATCTCATGTGAGATGCAGCAACATCAGAAGCATATAGTTTTTGAAGTCTCAGAGTTAGCGGCAAATAATGCATCCGCTTCCAAGGTACTAATTTCTATTTCATTGAATGCTTTTAAGGCTGGAACTTTGGTTGACTACAAAGTTTGCACTTTTGTAAATCTACATCATCTCCCTAATACAACATATCCCAATTTGCAACAATCATTCTTTTCAACAGGCAAACCAAGACCCCTAATAAGTTTCTTTATATTGTAAAAACTATCAACCATTGTACGATTAAGAGGTTATGATTCATAATACCACTAAAGAATTTTATCAAAACTATAGTAAAAAATATGCCCTTCAAACTTTATGTTCAATATTCGAGCAATTGCAGACAATCATTGTCTCACAATTGGGTTATTGTCTCACAATTTGGCCATAATTCTTAGTCAGCTGAGTGTAGTAAGTAAAAAAACTATTTTGCATGTGATTTATATTCTTCTTTAAGATTTTTCATATTTTCCTCAAAGGTATTATCGGCTGCATCATAAATCATTTGCATGTACGAATTTTTAGTTCCATCGACATAATTTGTACTAAATCCATTCCCTTCTTCAAACTCATTTAAGTTGACAGATGATTGTGATTGATTACCCCTTGAGGTGCTACAAATCAATAGTTCCACATGTCGTGTCTACTCAAAATAATTAGGGATAACCCCTTTTTTCAGCAAATGCCCGTTAAATTCATCAATGGAAAGGAAACATTTTTGCTCACACTTTTTGCATAGACATCTGATCTTTGGGTCATCCATATATGCAAGTTGCAAACATGCATGATGAATAAAAGCTCCAACTTCCTCAACAAATTCAGGATTAATGTAACCATCAGGTATTAATCGTTTATACATCTAAGATCTATCAACAGAACTCATTGCTGCATAACTGTTAATTTAAAACAGTGAATCCATAGTATCATTCATCTTTGTCAAATATTACAAAACATATGAGATAAGAGCTGTGAATGAAGACAACAAGTTCTCGTTGTACTCCGAGGCTCCTCATATTTTTCACGAATAGGCCTCAAAATAGCTCCATTATGGGTTATGGGTTCAGGTTTATGGGTTGAGATCTAAAATATTTATAAACTTAAGATCGAACATATATGTTTGTAATCATATATGATAGAAGACAATTAATGTTAAAACTCCTATATTAAATATGTACTAGTGTCAAATATACTAAGTATTCATCAAAATATGAATACTTAATTTAATATAGTGCTTTAACATATACAATTTTAAGAAGATACTTGTACAAAATTGCACATGAAAAGTAAAGAGAAACTAATCAATTCAAAGAGTATCAATGAAATGACTAAGGTAATTAAAATTATAATATAAGTCAAACTCATCCTATATTAATTCAATGATAAACTGAAGCTTATACAACGAATAAGTTTGACATCGCATAGGCTATATCAATTAAAAATGCAGGAACATCAAACCGTAAACAAATATCTAAAGTAAACCAAGTTCACAAAAATGTAGTACAAAACAACATCACTTACCTCAACCGACACGTAGAAAGATCTTCCTAAAGTATGTGAAGGAAGATGATGATGATAGACCAACTCTGAAAAATATAAAATGTGTGAAAAATCAATGTTGACATTGTCAAAAATATGATCATCACTTAATAATAAGGACCTCAATTTTTTGTTTAAAAATAGTGATGTCACAATTTACGAGGAGTCTATTGAAAATTTGGCAGAATTCTCCTATAAAATGGACATCCCCCCATTTGAAACAAGGGTCATTGTTGCAATAAAAACACACTTCTATATCCACCAGTAACCATAGCTCAATTTGGATCTCCAAACTATATGTCTATTCTCAATTGAGTCCACATTTACATCGCAAAATCAATAATAATTTAATTCACAATTCAAGTATACCAATTTGTAGCCCATACACGCTCATTTATAGGCAATACATCAAGAACGCCAAGATCCAGCCATCTTACAAAAGAAAAAGCTTCCACCAAAATGCCAAGATCCAGGTATGTTTACTATCCCGTGTCAAATTGGTAATTTGCGAATTGAAAGGGCTATGTT
>JAOTIZ010000001.1:22127057-22143338 GCA_027123425.1 Erythroxylum panamense | reverse complement strand
AATTAGGTAATTTCTTTACCCGAATTAATTCGGGCCGGGCCGGGTAATCGGGCCGGCCCGAATAATGCTCACCCCTATTGGGAACTTATCTTTGATGGTGAGAGCATTAAAGGCACTATAGTCCACGCAAAATCTCCACTGTCCACTAGTTTTTCTTGTGAGTCAAATTGGGGAAGAGAAGGGGCTATTGCTCGACCTAATTAATCCAAAGGCTAGGAGGGCGTGTACCTGATTCTCAATCTCTATCTTTTGGAAATATGGATATCAATAGGGTCTGACTGAAATCAACTTTGCTTCAGGTATTACTGGAATTCGGTGATCATGGGCCCGGTTTGGTGGTAACGCTGTTGGTTTTTGAAATATGCTCTCATCATTCTTTAATATTTGATTAAGATCTAATTGCGTATTTTTAGGCTCCAAGGAATTGAATTCAGGTGGGACCATCTGTATCAAGAATCCTATTCCAACCAAGTTGCTAGAAAATAGGTTTTTAACTTCCTTATCTAATAGGTTTTCTACCTCTTTTCTTTACATTCCTTGACAAGTATATTTTTCTTATTAAGAATAAACACCATCGTCAGCTTGAATTATTCCCAGTGTCTCCAGCCACTAGACTCCCAACATAAATGGATAGGTCGATTTTGGCATTAAAAAATCAGCTTCAACGAGACATCCTTGGATTTCCATCTTCAGCCCTTGGCATATTCCCACACATTCCATATGTTGTGTGTTTGCTACTATGATTATCCACTTCTTACTGGTGTCCACCGTGAGTCCATATTTTGATACAATTATCTGATCAATGAAGTTATAAGTACTTCTCCCATCAATGAGTACCATAAATTCCTTGTTCCTAAATTTTCCTAGAACTCGAATAGCTTCCGGATGTTGTGAATCGATGATGGCATGGAAAGAAATTTCAGGTTCTTGGTTGTATTCCTCTACTTCTTCTTCTTCTTCTTCAATCGAGTCCTCCTCCTCAGCTCCTTCAATCATGAACATTTGTAGTCGAGCACACCAGTGACCAAAGGCAAACTTCTCATCGCAATAGTAGCAAAGGCCTTTATCCCTCTACTCTTTTGCCTCCTGTGCAGAAAGCTGGTGGAAGTTTAGTGCTCCTCCCTTTTGAGTTGGAACTAGTCCCAACACCCTCGGATTTGATTTTAGGTTAGTATTTGTGATAGTACGTGAACCTAAATTTTATCGGCAAGGATTTTGGTACCTTTCCTCAGCAAGGCATGCCAAACCCATGGCATCAAGCAGGGTCCGTGGTTTGTTCATCCTCACATCTAGGCGTAGATCATCCTTTAAACTGCCAATGAAGCTGCTAACAAGAAAGCTTTCAGGCAAGCCTCCTACATGGTTTGACAACTATTCGAATGCTTCTTGATATACCTCCACAATAGTATTTTGCTTCAGTCGAGACATCCTGTGGATCTTCATAATCCGTTGGCCCAAATCTTTTCAGGATTGCACAACTGAATTCAGATCAGGACCGAGGTCTCCTATTCTTTGTATACCATTCATACCATTGTAGGTTTAACTTATCTAAATGGAATGAAGCTATGGGCAATTTCTATTCCTCGAGTATTTCATGGTATTGGAAATATTGCGTGGTACGGAACAACTATCCTTGTGGATTATCTCCCTCGAAACGTGGAAGTTGTAGCTTTAGTTGATGCTTAAAAGGGTCTGAGCTGGACGATTTGGAATGGTCTTGATGTGTATTTGAGCTACCAGTACTCAAAAGAAGATTGTCCTTCTGTTGATTGGGCATGGCAGACATCCTAAATGCTATGAACTCGTTGGTAAGGTGCTGCATCATTGCACTTAGCTGGTCGTGGTTGTTATCCACCTAAGACTTTAGTTGATCGTAGTTGTCGCTCACTTGAGTTAAGATAGCTTCTTGCTTTTGGAGTAATTTAGTAACTTCATTTCCGAGGTCAATTGTTGCTTTAGTTCGGTTTCCATTGCAACTGGCTCTGATACCAATTGATATGGCACTTTAGGAAAGTTAGAGTTTAGACAAAATATTTCAGTAAGGAAAGAGAGTATCAGAAGGAGAGATTAGATTTGATCAATTCACACCTCTTTATTGAATTATCGTGTGCTAATTTATAGCGCCCAAACTAGCATGGAATCTGGAAACCAATAACAACCTAACAATTAGTGGACCACTCCACTACCTATATTGATGGAAACAAAACAAACAACTGTAACAACTGGTATTATTTTCCTAATGAAACTGAACCACAACTGGCATTAGTTTCCTAATGAAACTCAACCACCTATGACCTAGTTTTATTAGACTTACTCAACAACAAAAACCTATCAAGTAACTGTCAAAAGTAAGATTGATCATGACAGCAAGCATGCATGACCAAACACGTAACCTTTTCTCCCCTCCTTCTGATCCCTTGTCCGCAAGCAAGAAGTCGGAAAAGACTTCTGAAAGCGTCTCACCTCTTCCCAAATGGCGTCTTCATCAGTTGCACCAGCCCATTTGATCAATACCTCTTCCTTAGGTCGATACCGTCCTTTTTGAATTGTGCGTTGTTGAAGAACCTTTTCTGGTTGTGGAAGGACAGCAGCGTCTTTAGAAGTTGAAGGTAATCCCGTCAAAGCCACAGGGACATTTCGCACACATTTTCGAAGCTTACTAACGTGAAAAACATTACAGATCCTTAACCCCTGTGGTAATTCTAACTTGTAAGCAATAGGTCCCAAACGTGCCATGACACGGACTAGTCCATAGTGGCATAGAGAGAGTTTTAGGGATGCCCAAAAAACTACTGAGTTTTGTTTGTATGGCTATAACTTAAGATACACGTGATCTCCCATACTGAATTCAACATCTCTTCGCTTTTAGTCCGTAAAGCTCTTCATACAATCATGAACTTGTTGCAACGTCATTTTCATTTCTTTAATCATCTCATAATGTTCTTGAAGAGTCCACAGTGGCTCTGGTTGTTCCCAGAACATAACAAAGCAAATGCGGAGGTGGGACGCCATAAACTGCTTGGAAGGGAGAAATCTTAATGGAAGAGTAAGTAGAAGTATTATAGCTATACTCAGCCCATGGAAACCACTCCTTTCATTTTCTTGGTTGATCTCCTGAGAAACATCTAAGGTATTGTTCCAAAATCCTATTCACTACCTCAGTTTGCTTGTCAGAATGAAGATGGTAACTACTACTCATGCTCAGTTTGGTTCCCCGCATTTCAAACAACTTATCCCAAAAATTGCTCATGAAGAGTTCATCCCTGTCACTGACAATTCTAGCGGGCAGGCCATGTAAACAGACGACATTTGTGATGAAAGCTTTGGCAACGGTGGAAGTAGTAAGCGGATGAGAGAGGGGTACGAAGTGAGCATATTTAGAGAGATAGTCAACCACTACCATAATGACCTGACATCCACTAGAAGCAGGTAGTCCCTTGATGAAATCCATTGAGACGTCTGTCCGTATATTGTCAGGGATAGCAAGGGGTTGGAGAAGACTAGCTGGGGCTAGATGATCCGCTTTTTTTCTCTAACAGTGTCGCACTATTGAATAATTCCAAGATCGATTTTCGCATCCCATCCCAATAAACCAAAATGACCTCCAGTGGTAGTGCTATGAATTTCGGTTAAGACTGTTGAGATCAATGGAGAATTAGGATTGGGAATGACCTAATCTTCCAAAACCAAACTCCGTTTCAGAGTTGTGCCCTGGAATGATTGTCGAAGCGGTTGTAATAGGGGTCTCAACCACACTCTTCTTGTAGTAGCTACCGCCATAAGGCTTTAGGAGATGACACATCAATGAAACAAATCTCTGTACTCTTGGAAAGAGAATCCGCAGCATTGTTATCAACTCCCTTTTTGTACTCTATCTTGTAATTGTGTCCCATGAGTTTAGGTAGCCACCGATTTTAAGCAGGGGTAATGATGTGTTGTTCCATTAAAAATTTCAGACTCCTGTGATCTATCTTGATAGTAAAGGAGTTGCAAAGAAGATAAGGTCCCCATTTTCTTACCAATTTGACGATGGCCCACATCTCCTTCTCATTGAATAAGAAAGAGAGGCCCCCTCGAGTCCTTCAATGAAGAAAGCTATCGGTTGGCCTTGCTGGAGTAACACGGCTCCTATTCTAGTACTACTTACATCACATTCGATCACGAAGGGCCTAGAAAAATCAGACAACCTTAGCACCGGTGCATGAGACAAATTGAACTTGAGATACTGAAAGGATTCCTTTATTTATTGAGTCCAATTAAACCCTTCCTTGATCAGTTAAAGGGTACAGTAATAGTACTATAATATTTGATAAACTTATGGTAATATCCTGTCAACCCTAAAAAACCTCGAAGCTCACAAATGGTTTTTGAAGTGTGCCAGTTACGGATGGCTTCCACTTTGCTTGGATTGGCCTCAATTCCTTCTCCAGTCAAGATGTGGCCCAAGTACGAAATTCTCTGGACACCGAACACACTTTTTCCCTTTTGGAGAATAATTGATGCTTGTTTAGAGTGGAGAGGATGATTTGAATGTGTTGTATGTGTTCTTCCCAAGTCTCGGAAAAAATCAAAATATCGTCAAAGAAGACTAAATCAAACTTACTTAGTTACGAATAGAAGATCTCATTCATAAGGCTCTGGAAGGTTGACGATACACTGGTGGGTCCAAATGGAATGACCACAAACTCATATTGTCCCTTGTGTGTGCGGAATGCGATTTTAGGTATATCTTTCTCATAGACTCAAATTTGGTGATATCCAGAGCGTAAGTCAAATTTGGAGAAATACCGCACACCAAACAACTCATCCATTAGTTCCTCGATGATAGGAATTGGGAACTTATCTTTGATGGTAAGAACGCTGAGGGCTCTATAGTCCACGCAAAATCTCCACTCTTCACTGGTTTTTTTGACGAGTAAAACTGGGAAAGAGGACGGACTATTGCTCAACCTAATTAATCCAAAGGCTAGGAGGTCACATACCTGATTCTCAATCTCTGTCTTTTGGAAATATGGATATCGATAGTGTCTGACTGAAACCGGCTTTGCTTCGAGTATTAATAGAATTCGGTGATCATGGGCCCAGTTTGGTAGTAATGCTATTGGTTTTTAAAATACACTCTCATTATCCTTTAAGATTTGATTGAGATCTGATTGCACATTTTCAGGCTCTAAGAATTGAATTCAGGTGGGACCATCTGTATCAAGAATCCTATTCCAACCAAGTTGCCAGAAAATAGGTTTTTGACTTCCTTATCTGTTAGGTTTTCTACTTCCTTTTTTTTGCATTCCTTGAAAAGTATATTTTTTCCTATTGAGAATAAACGTCATTGTCAGCTTTTTGTAATCGGCTTGAATTGTGATTTCCATCTTCAGCCCTCAGTATATTCCCACACATTCCACGTGTTGTGTGCTTGCTACTATGATTATCAATTTCTTACTAGTATCCACCGTAAGTCCATATTTTGATACAATTGTCTAATCAATGAAGTTATGAGTACTTCGCCAGTCAATGAGTACCATAAATTCCTTGTTCTTGAATTTTCCTAGAACCCAAATCGTTTATGGATGTTGTGAACCGGTGATGGCATGGAAAGAAATTTTAGGTTCTTGGTTATATTCCTCTGTTTCTTCTTCTTCAGCCGATTCCTCATCCTCAACTCCTTAAATCATGAACATTTGTGGTCGAGCACACAAGTGTCAGGAGCAAACTTCTCATCGCAATAATAGTAGAGGCCTTTATCTCTCCGCCTTTGTCCCTCCTGTGCAGAAAGTTGGTGGAAGTATGGTGCTCCTCCCTTTTGAGTTGGAACTGGTCCCAACACCTCCGAATTTGATTTTGGGATGGTAATTGTGATAGTACATCAACCAAAATTTCGTCAGCGAGGATTTTGGTACCTTCAAGGCGTGCCAAACTAATGGTGTGAGGTAGGGTCTGTGGTTTGTTCATCCTCACATCTAGGCATAGATCATCCTTTAGGCCGCCAATTTAGCTGCTAATAAGAAAGCTCTCTGGCAAGCTGTCCACATGGTTTGACAACCGTTGGAATGCTTCTTGACTCCACAGTAGTACGTTGTTTCAGTTGAGACAGGGCTTCCCCCAAATCTTCATAATCTGTTGGCCCGAATCTTTTCAGGATTGCACAGCTGAATTCAAACCAGGACAGGGGTCCCCTGATCTTTGTATACCACTCATACCATTGTAGGGCTAACTTATCTAGATGGAATGAAGCTATGGACAAATTTCTATTCCTCAAGTATTTGATGGTATTGGAAATATTGCGCAGTATGGAACAACCATCTTTGTGGATTATCTCCCTCGAAATGTGGAAACTGTAGCTTTGGTTGATGCTTGGGAGGGTCTGAGCTAGACGCTTTGGAATGGTCTTGATGTGTTTTCGAGCGACCAATATCCAAAAATAGATTGTCCTCGGCATTCTGTCGATCGGGCATGGCAGACATCATGAATGTTATTAATTTGTTGGTAAGGTTTTGCATCATTGCACTTAGCTGGTCGTAGTTGTTATCCACCCTAGACTTCAGTTGATTGTAGTTGTCGTTAACTTGAGTTAGGACAGCTTCCTGCTTTTGGAGTAATTCAGTAACTTCATTTCTGAGGCCAGTCATTGCTTTGATTCAAGTTTCGATCGCAACCGTACGTCTTTGATACTAATTGATATGATACTTTTGGAATGTTAGAGTTTAGATAGAATATTTCAGTAAGGAAAGAGAGTATTAGAAGGAGAGATTTGATTTGATCAATTCACACCCTCTTTATTGAATTATCTCGTGCTAATGTATAGCACCCAAACTAACATGGAATTCGGAAAACAATAACAACCTAACAATTAGTGGACCACTTCACTACCTATACTAATGGAAACAAAACAAATAACCGTAATATTATTTTCCTAATGAAACTCAACCACAATTAGCATTAGTTTCCAAATGAAACTCAACGAACTATGACCTAGTTTTATTAGGCTTACTAAACAAGAAAAGCCCATCAAGCAACTATCAAGAGTAAGATTAGTCTAGACAGCAAGCATGCATGACCCAAGCATGTAACATATTACATTAAATATTGTTCTATGAAGGGTAAGATATTATTCAAATAACTTGCATGCAGAAGCCCAACTTTCATACGCCAACGGAGAGCCTTATTGTACCCAAATAATAGCAATTTAACAAGGACAAACACTTTAGACTGATCCAAATCGCCTCTCTCTTGCTTGAAAATATCGAAGCGCTTCCACGAAATCAGCTTCTCCGAAGTCAGGCCAATGCATTGGTGGGAAATACAGTTCGGTATATGACAGTTGCCACAGTAAACAACCACTAACCCTTTGCTCCATACCTGTTCGTATAAGAAGATCAAGGTCTGAGAATTGGGTACATCTTGTTTCCATTTCCTGATCCATTAGAGACTCGTCTATGTCTTTGGGATCAACAAGACCGTCCTTCACTTTTACTGCCACCCTTCTACAAGCTTGAACGATGTCGTATTGCCCGTTATAGTTAACTGCGATCATCACATGCAAACCAGTGTTGTTCTTTGTGGTCGCTTCTGTGTGAACAATTAATTGCTGCAATGAATCAGACAGTCTCGATGTATCGCCAATTATAGTCACTCGAATATTGTCCCTGTTAAAACCCAGAAAGACCAACATCCGTCCTTGTTTATGTAATTGTCAACTTTCTTATTATGATAATTCAGTAAGACTATCAAACTAAATTCTTGATTGCTATACAAATAATTTTTCAGGGAATTTTTTAAATAATTACAGTTTTTGAGTTAGAATATATATACAATATTTTTCAATTAGAACAACCTTCTTAGTCCTTACTCCTAATTTGGATCTTCCTATTTACCTCACAAAAGTTTCCATTTCCTGCTTCAATATTTTGTCAAAGTTGTTCAGCATAGTTTCAACTTCCACCTGCGCAAAATCAAGCGATCTATTATTACAACGTAAATAGGAAGAAAAACAACTTCCAAACAGAAAATAAAAGGCTACTAATTACCACTTTTATTATGCATGACATTATTTAATGGGCAAAATATTATATAACCTATTTCCTATGCTACGTTATAATTTGTCTACTAGTTTTTATTGATTACTAACTTGAGGACGATTCCAGCTCTTGGTGCTTAAAATAAAAGTGGTTAGAACTTTGACTCCAAATTTCATACAGAGCTGCATCAGCATCCCTATTTTCCCAAACCCTATCTCATAACCGGTTTCCATGGGCACGTCATTCGACCGACTCCATCTACGGTGGCCGTCAATGATCACCCCCACATGCTTTGGTATTGTCTCTGGCAGGAGCCCCACCGGCAAGGTGCTTTTTTCCTCTTGTTTGACAGCACTAGCAATATCGGTTGCTCGTTGCAGTGGAACTGTGGCACCGTTGACACATACAGAGCGTCGACGGTGGTGGTGCGGGAGTACTGGGGCCATGGGCGGCGAAAGCTTGAACTGGTAATTGTGTTGAACATCTGGGATGGTTAAGGCAGTGAGTGGCTGGGACCATTGGGTTGTAGTAAATAGCATGGCTTAGGCTATGAAATATGGACAGAGGCAATAAAAACCTCGATGTGTTTGTTGTCCTTTAGAAACGATGTAATTCTTTTATAACTACGAACAGTAGATGAAATGTCATTTCTTCTTCGTTATCATATTAAGATAAGAACAGGGGAGATTTGGACATTTACCATAAAATTTTGGAAAGCTTCTTTAAAATATTGCAGGATGAAGGCAAGCAGTGTTGGTTTATGCTCTACAGTCAATCGTTTTGGTTGCCGTTTAGTGACAAATTATTTAAAAGGCATTATTTATCTTGTACATGTTTAGATATATATGATAAAGTCCTTGAGATAACTATATATTACAAATGAAATTATTATGATGTTATAATTATGAGATTCATTTTACATTTATGTATTATTCCTAAATGCTTCTAGTCATTGTTGTATTAAGATTGGACATTAATAGAACGGAAAAAGACTACCATACGTTTTATTTTTCTCTTATGAAGGAAGTAGCAGATCTCATAGGCTAAAATATAAAGATACTTAAACAAATGAGTGGGTACTTGCTAGAGAACAAGTTCACTGAACAGACCGATATGAGAAATACATTTGAAACATTACTTGTATGTCTATGGAATTTTCATTGTGATGATTGTATAAGTGATCCTTTAACTTGAGATAATCAAAGTTATTTTGTATGGTAATTGCTATGTTTTGATACTACTTATGATCCATTTTATCAAAGGTCGTTAAATAGGTAGTCATTGGATACAGCATGAACTATATGGAGATAGTTGAATGATTAAGATATGATTCATCATCTTAAAGTAATTAGGGAGAATGTTCTGTTGTTCTCAATTAATATTGATTCGGGAAATCTTTGACCAAGATGGAATAACATTTTGTAAACAGTTTACAAAAGATTATTCCGTCTTGGACAAGGATTTCAGTTTACAAATATCATTAATTGAATCAATAACTAATGACGAAGAATTAATATAATTGGACTCAAAATATAATAGACGTTAATTTCATGCTCTAGGTCTAATTGGAACATTGTATGATGAAAGGATTGAATTATATAGGAAAATCATATAGGGAAAGGTTAGTCAAAACCACTTTGACATTCCTGAATATTTGAGTAGTCATAATGCGTTGCTAGACTCCAATCTTGATCTATGATTATAAATTGTTTAATTGGAGAATTAAAGATAAATTAAAAGGAGTTTTAATTTATCAATTAAAATTAGATTTTATAATCATTACCAACATATTTAACCTAATGGTTCTCACATATAGAATGGGTTGAAGAGAGCAAAGTTAATTTTATCAAGTTGGACTTGATTGTAAAGTTTGAAAAACTCTATGATTAAATATGAGATATTTAATAAATAAGGATTAATATGAGATATTGAATCTTATATAGGCATAATTGGTGTTTAATTAGAATCATTTGTAATTCTAATTAAAGTTTAATTAAAATTAGAATTTAATTTCAATTAAATTACTAAAATGTTCAAAGTTTATTATAGATAGGCTTAAGCTCTATAGAGCTAGCACTTCTTGCTTAACCCTCTCTATAAGAGTTATAGAGTTCTCTCAACCTATTTTGTGAATACTGTTAGAGGCCGAACACTTATATGGCTATGGTGGTTGAGATGAATCGGTTTCAGAAACGGTTCAATGGATACAATAAGATAAAGATCAAACTTCAGAATAAGGTATGAATTAAGTTTCCACTTTATTATGATTTTTGTTAATTATTTTATAGAATTAATCCATGTTTTTGCATCTGATGTTTGCTTTTGTTCTAGAAAATTGAATGCAATTTTGGTTGTTTTGGTTTGTGAATCATGCGATTTTTGGAAATAAGAGATCTATAAACCCAAAATTGTTCTGATGGAAAATTGGAAAATAATTGTGATAAGCATTTATTTTGTGGCTGTTGGGTATTGATGTTGTGTTTTCTTTGGTTCTGGAAAACAAATCCTTTAAAACAAAAACATAATGCATACCTTTTTATTGTGAAAATTGAATCTACGTATGCTAATTTTTTTGTGTGAATTGGTTGCTAGCATTTGTGATTTCTATGTGTATGCCTTTTAAATAAGATTCTTAAATATTTATGGAAAACATAAAAAAAATTGGTAGAGTCTTCAGTTGCTAAGACAATGGGCGATTAACACCCATCAAACGAATAAGATGGCAAAGAAGCTTTCAGAAAAAGGTGGTATGAGATGCCACTGAGGGCCCCACCGTGTGGAGTTTCATGAGATGGAGCTAGTTGTTGCGGTTTCGTCTGAAGGCTGGCTGAGAGAAGGTGACAGTCACCCTCGCTGGGGACAATCGCCCATCTCTAGGGGGTGTTTCACAAGGCACAATTTTTAGGTCGCAATGTAAGGCATGGACACCAGAAGCCGATGTCTGTGGTAGTACAAGGCAGCAGTTAACAGTGGCATCCTTAGAGGCTAGGGTTCATCTTATGAAATTGGGGTTTGAGAATAAGAAGATGGTGATGATGTTTGGACATAGGTTTAGGAATGGGCTTGTTTGTCTATAGATTTATTTCTAACCTAAAACTAAGAATAAAGGGTATTTGGATACTCTTTTTGTCTATTCTAGTATCAAAATAAGATATGTTTTAGGATTAGGATTAATGTAATGTCAATAAATTTTATTCTAAACATTTTTAAATTGTTTTAAAAACAAAATTCAATTCCAAAATTAAAGTAATTATTTTTTTAATATGATTAAAATTAATAATTATATTGATTCCTAATTAGTTTTGGAAAAATAGCTTCTAAAATTAGAATTAACTATTTTCAAGTAGATTGAAATTAATTAAGTAGAAAGGAAGTTTCTAAAATACGGATTAATTAGTTTCAATTACATTGAAATTAATTAATTAGCCTCCTTGAAATTAATAAAATTGTTTTGTTAAGTAATTGACAAAAATGTTTCTTAATTAAATTTATTTATTTCAAGTTGATTGAGACAGATTAAATTTATGATTTTATTTGTTTAGAGAATTATTATTTTATTTATTTAGAAATTGTTTCTTTATTTATAAATAATAAGTTTCTTGATTTTTAGAAAAAATATTTTTCTTGGTTAAAATTTGAAAAGTATTTTCATTTATTAACTCTTTAGATGAATGAAGACGCATCGACTTTGTAGAATGATGAAGATTTCTTGATTCTTTTGGTTCAGCTATGATGTTATTCAATAGGACAAAATTAACACAATTGAAAAGAAAGGGACACGTAAGGAATTCGCTCCTACTAGACCTCAGGGAAACCCATTCCAAGCAACCTAGATGATGGGAACTAATTCCAAGAAGTTGACCCAAATAAAGTCTCCACAATTTTGACGAAATTGATAAGTGAATTGTTGATTCCTAATGTAACAAGAACAATAGGTGAAACCCTCACTTTGTGGCCGACGGCAACACAAGAATAATCTAATCTCAAAAGTGTCTTTCCCTAACGAGGGTATTTATACCTAGGTCAAATAATAATATATGGAAGCCTAAAATAAATATAACTTAATGCAAGTCCAAAATAGAATAATAAAAACACGCCTAGGCCTAGTCCAATGCGCCCCCAAGTCTGATCGTAGGTGCTCCTCTCCTCTTGGACTTAACTGATGATACGCAGCCTAACACAATGGTCTTCAAGTCCTAAAAGAGTCCAATCTAAGGATTTGAGATAAATGAATCAATTTCGGTTATGATTTAGATAGCCCTCCTCCAATAGGCTTGGTGCACTCTATCCTCTCCACAAATTGTCCCACATGTGCATAGAGAGTCTACTTGAGTCTATCGGTTTTAGCTCTGGACATAGGTCCAACTAGAATGACAAGCTCGCCCCCATCACGCACGCCATCTCCATGGCTGTCCTTACTTCTGCTCACATCAGTCCCTCCCTCCTCAAGAAGATTTTTTCTTGAATCTGAATTCATGTTAAAAGGAGAAAGATCAATGATATTAAAAGTTGCAAAAACAAAATTCTCACTTGGCAAGTCAATCTTGTAGACGTTGTCATTTATCTTCTCCAACACCTGGAATGGGCCATCACCCTAAGGATCCAGCTTGGATTTCTACTGGGTAGGAAACCTCTACTTCCTCAAATGCAACCAAACCCAATCTCCAGGTTTAAAAGTCGCCAACTTTCATCCCTTGTTGGTTTGCTTCGCATACACCCTGTTTCTATGTTCAATGTGTTGTCTCGCCTTCATATGCAAGTCCCTAACCATCTTGGCTTTCCTCTTGCTATCTGTACTGGACAACTCATGCAAGGGTAAAAATACCAAATTCTAGACAGTTAGAGGATTAAAATCACACACAAGTTTAAAAGGTAAATAACTTGTGGTGGAATGCACACATCTATTATAAGTAAACTCAATAAATGCCAAACAATCACCTTAAGTTTTTAAAATTTTACCAACTACAGTGCGCAACAAGGTACCTAAGGTTCTAATAACAACCTCAGTTTTCCCATCTATCTATGGATGATAAGTAGTAGAATAAAGCAATTTAGTACCTAACTTTTCCCAAAGAACACGCCAAAAATGGCTCAAAATTTTGGCATCTATATCCGAAACAATAGACCTAGGAATGCCATACAATCTAACAATATCCCTAAACAATAAATCAGCAACAAACATAACATTATCAGTCTTATGGCATGTAATGAAATGCACCATCTTACTAAATCGATTAACAACAACAAAGATGCTATCATACCCCTTCTTTGATCTAGGCAAGCCTAAAACAAAATACATAGAAATATCAACCCAAGGTCCAGTAGGCATAGGTAAAGGGGTATACAATCCATAGGGTTAACTATTGATTTTCCCTGTCTATATACAATGCATTTGACACATACATGCTCAACATCCTTGCACATACCAGGCCAATAGAAATGTTCATGCAAAATATCTAAAGTTTTAGTAACTCCAAAATGACCCATCAAACCACCACTATGGACCTCATGCATAAATAAAGCACGCAAAGAACAATCAGGCACACACAACTGATTACCACGATACAAATATCCATCATGCCTATAAAATTTCTGGATTGCTAAATGCTCACAAGCAGCGTACAATATAGCAAAATCATCATCAGAAGTATACATGTCCTTAAGCTACTCATATCCTAATAATTTAGAACAAAGAATATAAATTAAGGAATACCTCCTAGATAAAGCATCAGCTACCACATTTTCCTTCCCTGGCTTGTAATATAGCACATACGAAACTATTTCCGAAAACTCCACCCAAGTGTACAAAGAGTATAAATTAAGGAATACCTCCTTGATAAAGCATTAGCTACCACATTTTCCTTCCCTTGCTTGTAATATAGCACATATGAAAATGTCTCCGAAAACTCCACCCAAGTGGCAAGTCTCTTGCTTAGCGTACCTTGTCCCTTCAAGTGCTTTAAGGACTCATGATTCGTTCGAATGACAAAATCTATGGGTTGAAGGTAATGTTGCCACAACTCCAATGCTCTCACCCCAACATAAAGCTCCTTATCATAGGTTGGATAATTGAGTTGTGTACCAATCAGTTTTTCACTGAAATAAGCTATTGGTTTGTTTTCTTACAAAAGCATAACACCTATACCAATACTAGAAGCATCATATTCAACCTCAAAAGCTTTCTCAAAATTAGGTAAACACATAATAAAAGCAGAACACAATTTTTCTTTCAACAAATTAAACGCATTCTCTTGTTCCTCATCCCATGTAAACCCTTTCTCCTTTTTTACTATTTCAATCAAAGAAGCAGCAATGTTAGAGAAATCTTTCACAAACCTCCTAATGAAACTAGCAAGTCCATGAAAACTCCTCACCTCAGTAACACTCTTAGGTGTTGGCCATTCCTGGATAGCCTTCACCTTTTCCTTATCAACCTCAACTCCCCTAGAACTGACTATAAACCCTCAGAATACAAGTCTATCAATGCAAAAGGCACACTTCTTAAGGTTCGCATACAGTTTCTCCTATCTCAATACATCCAAAACACATCTCACATGCATGACATGCTCATCAAGATTAGTGTTATATATCAAGATGTCATCAAAATAAACAACCATAAATTTTCTAAGAAATGCGTTCAACACATGATTCATCAACCTCATAAAAGTGCTAGGTGCATTAGTTAAACCAAATGGCATAACTAGGCACTCATACAACCCATATTTAGTTTTGAAAGAATTTTTCCATTCATCTCCTAGTTTCATTCTAATATAGTGGTATCCATTTTTCAAATCAATTTTGGTAAAGATACATGCACCATGTATTTCATCAAGCATATCATCTAACCTAGGAATAGGATGGTGATACTTTATAGTGATTTTGTTGACAATTTTGTAGTCTACACACATCCTCTAGGTCCCATTTTTATTTGGCACTAGCAACACAGGCATTGCACAAGCGCTCAAGCTCTCTGTCACATGTCCTTTCTCTAGTAACTCACCAGCTTGCCTTTGAATCTCCTTTGTCTCCTCAAGATTACTCCTATAAGCTAGCCGGTTCGGAATCAGAGATTCAGGCATAAAATCAATCTGGTGCTCTATGCCTCTCAAGGATGGTAGTCTCTTAGGCATCTCCTCAGGAAAGATATCAGTATAATCCTACAAAAGAGAAGCAAATACACTAGGCAAAGTATCAAGAGGGTTAGTTTTAGAAACCAAACACTCTCTGTATCTCACAACCATTAGTGCTCTTTTCTCTCTAGTTGCTATTTGCAAATCTCTTCCCTCAGCAAACAAGCTAACTTTTCTCTCTTTCTTTCCACTCTTCTTTTCACTCACTAAGCTCTTCTCTCCTACACATCATACTTTCTTTTCCTCACCTGTGTAGCCACTCCCCTTTGAGCCTATCTTATTTTTCATTTGGGCCTCTTTTCTCTCTTCAATTTTTTAAGCTCACTACCTGATCCCTCCTCACTTTTACTTGCTTTTAACTAGTCCATGTGCAATTCATGAGATGATAAAGGTACAAGAATGAAATTCCTATCCTTAAACTTAAAAGAGTATCTATCGATATACCCATCATATGCTACCCTCTTATCAAACTGCTAAGGTCTCCCAGGTAACAGATGACCAGCCTCCATGGGTACGAAATCACATAATGCCTTATCCTCATATCTACCCACTGAAAATCACATGCTTGGTCACTTTCACATCAGCATTATCATTAAACCATTGTAACCTGTATGGCTCTGGATGTTTCCTACAAGATAATCCCAAATTTTTCACCATAGTCACGCTAGCTACATTGGCATAACTACCACCCTCGATGATCAGGTTGCACACTTTTTTGCCAACTATACACCTTGAATAGAACAAGTTTTCTCTTTGATCTAAAATCTCATCTCTATCTCGAGTACTAAACATTCTCCTAACTGTAAGTAATTCACCTGTGGCATCCCTCTTAACACAATCATCATCACAACAAGGCAATAATTCGATATCACATGTATCATCATTGAAATCTATCACCCCATTATTGTAACATCCCACCCCCGACGAGAAGGGTATACTAGTAATTTGGAAAAGGATGAGAGTGATTGGGACTAATTAGGATTGTTTATGCATACTGGTAGTTATGAACAGTGAATTTATGCACATGAAAAATACCTGTACATGCATTCATGACATTCTCGGTATTTGTGCCTAATGACATTGTCTTGTGAATAATGTGGAAATTGTGTTTGAAAAATTTATTGGAGTGAGTTTCT
>JAOTIZ010000001.1:22079638-22092148 GCA_027123425.1 Erythroxylum panamense | reverse complement strand
AACAATTAATTTTTTAAGAATTTCATATATAATCTAATTAAGATTGACCCAACTTATGGGGGGCTTGATATTAACGTAAAGATTAACTGAGTAAACTTTTAGACTATATTTGTAATAAACTGAAACTTCTAATATTTAATTAATATTTCTTACACTTCTATTTAATACTGCAAAATTGATTAAAATGTTAATTTAAAATATAATTTTTCAATTACAAAATATATAACATTTGAATTAATACTATTATATTTCCTTCCCTTTTAAACGCTTTTTGTGTGCGTATAATAATAACTCTATATACTCATATATATGCATAGTGGTAATTGAGATATAAAGAGTCAAGAATCTAAAATTGCACGACTCATTTATAAATTTATCAAGTTAAATAATAAAATGGCAGATAAATAATTTCCTTCGAAAAGAAAGTAATTCTTTATCCAAATTGACCATTTAGCTCTTTAAATTCACAATAAGTTAAGTATGTTGACACAATAAGTTAAGCAATAAATTAACATGTTAACTATCACCATATGGAAAAGGTATTATTACCATGTATAGTAGCTAAAAACTTCCAAAAAAAGTAAGAAAAAAGAAAGCAAACATGGTGGAAATTAATCTTTAATTTAGCAACCATACATTTCAATAATTATTCATTGACTTTCCGTAAGTAGTTAAAGGAACTTACTTTTTAATGTTTCCTCTAACTTTCGCCTAATCATCCCTTGTTAATTCATATCAAAACCCTTGTAGACTCGACTTTATTAACTGATTGTATTTTACAGCTGTAAATACCTAATTAGTGGTTAGCCTAGATTCTATTTTTGATTTGTTAATTAGCGGTATTCTTTTGTATATATACCTTGTATTTGCTACTTTCATTAATGAGAAAACAGTATACACATTTTCACATGGTATCAGAGCTTTTCTTTCGCTTTCTTCCTTTTCTCGACTTTTGAAATCTAACTCTGTTGTTTTTGAGCTTTTTCAGCTCCTTTTATCCCTTTACTATGGTAGATCCATTGCTTTCTAGTCCTTATTACATTCACCAGAATGAAAATTCAGCTTTGGTGCTGGTTACCCCTCCTCTCTCTAGTTCTAACTATCATATCTGGGCTCGAGCTATGCGGATGGCACTCTTATCAAAGAACAAGCCCATTTTGCTCGGAGGTTTCAACACATGATGTTTGATGAATAGCGCCTTCGTGGGCATAAAAATCTGGTATATCAAATTCAGCGTCATTATCTGTTTTTGCTACTTTCCTTAATGAAAAAACGGTATACACATTTCCACAGACTTCGCCAAAACTTAAAGAGCATTGAGTCTGAATACGTCCAATAATAATTCAGTAGTTTCTTCCACCAAACACTCCTTAATAAACAAAAATCTAAAGGAATATACGAGACAGGAGGAAGAAAAATCAACTTTCAATCGGGCACTTTTTACTTTTTTTTTTCAATTTCTTGCGATCAAAAAATAATTTAAATATTGAAATGATAAGGAATGAAGAATGTAGATCGATATTCGGTCTAAGAGGAGAAAACAGGTGTGTATGGCATCATATATGAATAAGAGGAACATGAGGCAGACATGCACAGGTTTCGATAAATACCAACTGTTGGTTCAAATAAAACATGCATGGACTTTGGACTTCCAGGCACAAAAAGGAAAGAAAATTGGGTAGCATCATACAATAATATTAGAAAGTTGGGGGCATATTCAAAAAGCTGTTGTACATATGGGGGGATAAATTATTTGCATCCTTTAGAAAGAAATATTAGTACTCTTTTAGTCTTTTTCTAATCTTAATCTCAAAACAACCGATGCTTGTTGTCTGCTCAAAACGACGACTGCACATTGTTTGACCAATCTTGAGAGTTTATTTATGAAATAAAATTGACTGTATTATGCATCTTAGTCATCAAGCGAATCATACATGTAATGCATGCCCGTAAGACTCAAAATCATCATGTAACACAATCTCAAAGAGGTCATTATAACGTGATCTTTTGTTCTGTTGTTAGTGTAATTAGGGTTATCGAATGTCGACAACGTTAATCTACCAAACATTTGTGTCTGCAACATGTCTCATACACTAGTTCAAAGTTGATTGGTTTCTTAAACATTTGAAAGAACTTATTGGGAAAATTAAAAAATGATGGCCAGAGGAGATCTCGGGATATTGTTGATAATTCTACTGTTAGAAATTTAGACCTTTCAAACTCACACTCAAGGATATATAATAGACAAAAATATCAGAAAATAACAACACAAGAGAATTTACGTGAAAACTTCCAAATCGGAGAAAAACCACGAGCACCGAGAAAAAAATCCACTATGTAAAAAATTCTTACAATTATACAAATTTTCCTCTCATCCAATCTCCCAATACACCAATACACTTACAAAAAAATACAGAAGACAAATTCTCCAACTCTCACCTCAAAAGAGAAATTTAACTAGAGTCAAATTTGTACTACATATAGTCTCTTTATTTTGTCTTGTTTTGTTTTACTTTTGCTTAATAGTGTTCGATGGCTGCTCTCTTTTTTTTCCGCTTTTTTTTTTCTCTCCAAAGGACAAAATAATGACAGCTTAATGACTAGCTAATCACAGCCAAAAGTGGGGCAATAATAATAATAATAATACAATTCCCTTTCTCCCTTATCACTTTGGCTTCCTCTTGAGATATGAGTGTGACATAAAATGGTTGTGTGCGGCCAAGTGAGCTCTAGATGTACACTTTGTTCAGTTTTATCATTATCACTTGCAATCTCTTGAGATCTCCAAGAGTACAAATGCCACCCACACTGATGTGGGAAGACAACTTCATCTTGATTTGTGGACGGTACACTCAAAATCGTGAAACGCGTCAAACCTGCAGAATGAACATTCATTGAACTCATTTGAGAGTGTGATAATATATGCACAACTTCAGCTTATAACAACGATATATTTGCATATGTACTTTGTTAGCATGTAGAATTTATGTACTTTTATCGTCTCGGATTTCGCCGGATGGTGCTTGAAATCGACTCTCTAGAAGTTATTCATCTTCTCTCTGTTCCGCCTATTTTTCTAACGGATATTTCCTTTTTGGTGACAGGTATCCAGCAGCTGTTGCAGCGGGAGTGGTCGTGTCAACTCCAGCATATTTTCTGGGAGGGGAATCAATGTACAGACAGTCTAGCTCGGCTAGCGGGCCGCTTACGCCCTAGCCTGCTTTTCCTTCACGCTCCCCCTTTGGACCTCCAGGAGCTCCTTCACCAGGATGCGCTCGGTGCAGTGTACCCTAAGGCTTTAATGTAGCTTTCTGTTTTTCTTTTTTCCCTTTGTAACCAAAAAAAAATTATATGAAGGCTATTTTTAATACTTTCTTATATGAGAATTTGAAAAAAGAGGAGAGAAATTCTTTTAAATAACATTTTTTTTGAAGGTGTTTAAATAACATTTTAGTATTACTAAGAATCATTTATTTTTATTAATGTCTTTAATAATTGTATAATTTTCTTTTTCACATTCCATTAAACATTCATCTAATTTTTACTAAAACTAACATAATATTAAGATTTGTATATAATCAACCCTACATTTGATTACAATCAAGGGTTTTGATGAACTTAATGATGATTCTAGTCAGAAACCAACCACTATGGGAATGTTTGACCTGAACGTCTCTCCCATCCCACTCGCAATTATGTTGAAAAGGGCACATATATGTAAGAGCACCGTTGGTTAAAAGAGAGGGGAGAATGGTGTTAAAACCATGGTCCAAGAGGCACCAACGGGACAAAGGAACCGAAAGCATAGGAAAAACAACGACAAGGGATAAGGGCTTTGTTTTTGGTCTTCTCATTTTTTTTTTCAATTCCCCGTAAAAGAAATAGCTTTGTCTTCTTATTTCTTCTATCAACTATTATTAATAACTAGCCAGTTTATTAGACATCATTACATTTGCACTTTTCTCTATTCGGTTCATTTCACATTTGATCTGCATCTCCTTGTTACTATTGTGAGCCACCTCATCAGCGAGACTTTTGGAGACCCCTTTTGGGTTTTTATTTTTTGGTCAATTTTGCCTTTATCCCTTCCACTTATATTAGGGTTAATTCGGGATCGATGTGGGCAATAGTATGGGGGTTTCCAGCAGCGGTTCGATCGCTATTCCCCCCTCACAGCAGAACTTCGTGGGGTCCATTATGAACTCTTGTTGGCCTGGGACCGAGATTTCCGCCGCCTTATTCTTGAAGTCGATTCGCTGGAAGTTATTAACATACTTTCCTCTTCTCAGCAGGCTCTGACTGAGGATCTTTTATTGGTTGCAGGTATTTACGGGCTGTTACAGCGAGACTGGGAGGTGGTTCTGCGACATGTCGGGCGAGAGGGGAACCAGTGTGCTGACAGACTAGCGACTTGCGTCATTTTATTGGCTCCGGGCCTACACCTTCTTAGGGAGCCTTTGGTAGCCGTTCAGGAGCTTCTGCACCACGATGCGGGTCGGGCTTTATACCCCTGTCATATGTGATCTTACTTGTACCTTTCCTTTGTGATTAAAAAAAACGGTTTTTTTTTACTTTTACATGCATTGAGCATTTATTAACAGTTCCCTCCTGTTTGAGACCTCAGGGGTTACTGTCGTAGAGTTGGAAATCTACGCAATGCACTTGCAAGAGCGGTGAGGCACTTTGCATGGCGTAACAAGCAATTTCTTGTCTCCCACTTTCTTCCTTTTACTCTTAATGACATGAACAGAAGTTCAACTTCAACATCTAAACTTGGGAATTATTTGGTGCCACCCAGCTCAAAAGTGTTCATTTTACAATTGACTTCCGTAGGGACGATTTTAAGAAAAATAGTATTGATCCATCCCCATTTTCTAATCCACACAATGGTGTTGTTTAATGGAACTAACCTTTTAATGAGTTATGGCAAATTATTCAATGAAAACTTGCAATTGATACTAAATTTCTTGACTATATGAACACATTATTGTTATCATATTCCAATAGGTAGTTAAGTGGGATCTTATTCTATGAACTCAATTATAAGACGACCATATATATATGGTGTAAAGCAAGACTCGCATCATGTACTATCATATCCTAATGTGACCCATTTAGCTTTTTATAGCTTTGGGTTGGGTAGTCACAATAAAGCTGGATTTACCAAATCAATGAAATGAGAAAGCAAGGGTAGAAACTATTAATTAAGCTTTACAATTCATTAGTTACTAATTAGTTAATTTTCTTGCTTAGTGATCTTTGTATTTGACAAGTGGAAGCTTATCCAAGCAACCCTTTTTAATTAACTCGTACAGTTTAAAAGCAAAGAACGTTCAATTATATACAAGACATAAACGCTCACCTAACGCTAAATCCTAAAGCAGTCTTTTTTTGTTGTTACTCACGAGGTATTTTAGGAGGGTCTCAATTATGAGAAGGTACCTTTAAGCCATTCACTCCCAGACTAATCCCCGCTCAAGTTGGGTAGGTCTCTTACGGGAAGCAAAGCTCTGACCTCAAGTTTTAAATGATTGCATATATGAGGACGGTTCAAACCTGTGACCTAACTTAAGCCAGGAGAACCCCTTACCAACTTACCTGCGCCATGGAGTTATCCTAAAGCAGTCTTTAAAACATTGCCTTTTACTTTGTTCCATCTTTAACCCAACTAGAAATTTGTGAGTTCATACTCCAAGAGAAGACAAAGTTCTTAAGTTAGTTGGTCCTACCAAATGGGAATTAGGATGTGTGAGTTGTCCAATTAGGGAGTGTACTTTGCGTCTACATGTGAATTGAGAAGGGGCTATAAAGTATAAAAGAAACAGCTCCTAATAATAATAAAAACTGGGGCAAGCAAGCCTCTTTTGAGGAGCTTTGCTGACACAAGCACTAAAGTAAAAGTGTTTTGTCCGACTCAGGATGATGTGGAAGGAAGGAGGGTTACACTATCAAGAAGCCACAAAATTCCCCAATCAATGCTTGCTCTTGACTGCTTTGACCCACTCTACAGGTGTTAGTTCGTAAAAAGCGTGGTTAAAGTTAATGACCTCATCATCCATAAACTTCAAAAACTAGTGGTCATTACTTGGTGCTCCTAGGATTATGCAGAATCTTTACAAGATTAGGCTTGTTCTAGTGCCTAATCTAAGTACGTTACCCATACCGTAAACATTCCATGTAAGAAGTCAACACTATTAGCATTGCTTCGTGTCTTATAATGTATGGGGCATTACCTAAATTATAATTTTCATTTTGTTACATAAGAGCTTTTCATATTAGATATTTTTTACTTTAATTCTTTGTATTTTAAAGATCTAAAGATATAAAATCCATTTCTGCAAAATAATTTGTAACTTTAGATTTTTTTTTTTGATAAAAGGAAAACAACAAAATTACATGGTAAATCTAGGGTGACAGATCCCTGACGCATTCTTTAAAAGGAGAGGTATGCATCCGCTGGGAAGATGCTCAAAATGGGTGATCCCAAAGGAACACTGAAAGGTTGAATTGGCAAGCCAGTCCGCACAACGATTACCCTCCCGATACCCGTAGTAACTTTAGAATTTCTCTCTAAGCTAATACCGTTATGGTTAGATTAGGGTTACACACATCTCTATATATGTGCTAAAAAATTAATTTTAAATAAAAATAAATTATTAAATATAATAGAGATAATATGATAAATTTTAAAATAAATAAAATCATAAAAATTAATTATATTTTTTAATAAAATAAGACTTTGTTTGTATTTCCCATAAATAACAAAATCAATCTAAGCGACGAAAAAGAAAGGAAATAACATCAATTAAGAGTTGATGACAAGAGAAGGTCAAGATGAATTAGGCATTTAGGCTTGATAAGCAACGGTCATCAAGAGAAACTGGCGGGAATTAGAACTGTTAGGTGTGAACTGGCTCAACTGATGTGGGCCAGTGCTTGTGGAATTTTGCGGTTCGCTTCAGACAAGCAATCTACGCACCACTTTCGGTGTTCAAAAATTTTGTTCCTGTCGCCACTCTCCCAAATCCCATATATAAACGCTCCTTTGCCACCTCTGTTCTTACTCTCTCAGCTCTCTTTCTTTCCCCATTCATCGCCTATTCTTCTCTTGTTTTAGCTTACTGAAATTGTTTTAGTGCCTTCCCAGGCAGAATTTCCCTTTTTTTTCATGGATTTTGAATGATTTTCTCTTCTGGGTATTGCAACAGGTTCAAATTTTGGAAGTTTTAAGTAGTCCTTGTAAATTGTAGCAGACATTTAGCTTCTGGATAGTGGGTTCAAGTCAAGTTTCCTGTTCATTTCACCATTAAAGTTTTCATTACATTTTGGGTGGGGTGAGGGGGGGTTGTAGTAATCTGTCATAAGAGTTCACGCTCCGAAGAAAATGATTGTGCTGTTCAATGGGTGCATTCTGTGGAAGTTGTACCTAATCCTTGGAAAGAAACCTAGTGTTGATAAGAACTTCTATTTTTGGATTTTCCAGATCTTTACTAGGTATAGTCTAGGCACTTAGCGACGAACCTTTCACATCTCTGATCTGTTTTTATTCTGCTTCCTCTGTTTCTGCTATTCCTTTTAAAACTGAGTTTTAGATAAGTGAGGTGGATTGTGAAAATGGGAGGGGCTTCGTTGCCGCCGGGGTTTCGGTTTCATCCAACTGATGATGAACTGGTTGGATATTACCTTCAAAGAAAAGTTCAGGGGCTTGAGATTGAGCTTGAAGTTATCCCCGTGATTGAATTGTACAAATTCGATCCATGGGAGCTTCCAGGTACTCCTCTAACAAATCCTTTTTTGCAGCATAATGAACCAAAAATCTAAATCTTTTATACGAATTCTGTTAATGGTTTGGCTTCACATTCCTTTCACTCTCATTGACTGGGAATTTAAGACTTAGTTGCCATTTGTGAACTTGCAGAGAAGTCATTCCTTCCCAAAAGAGATATGGAATGGTTTTTCTTCTGTCCAAGGGATCGAAAGTACCCAAATGGTTCAAGAACCAATAGAGCCACTAAAGCTGGCTATTGGAAGGCTACCGGTAAAGACAGGAAAGTTGTGTGCCAATCATCAGTCACTGGGTATAGAAAGACTCTAGTATTTTATCGTGGACGAGCTCCTTTAGGGGATAGAACAGACTGGGTAATGCATGAATATCGCCTCTCAGATGATGTTTCTCACGGATCACCAAATTTTCAGGTAACTCCAAATTTTCTTGCATAACACCAGAACTAGCTCGTTCTTCTTCACTACAGAGTTTATGGTAGTTCAGCAGACTCACGTCGTTACCGTGATACTTGCTCTCCAGGGAGCTTATGCTTTGTGCCGTGTAGTTAAGAAGAATGAACAAGGGCACAAAGTGAGTGATTCACAGGCTGGAGAGTTTAAAACCAAGAAAAAAGTCTCAAACAATGTTGAATTCACCTCAACTGGAATAGCAGCAAATGAGCCGGTGGCCATCTCTGGGGATGCTTCTTCTCAGGGGAGTTTCTTGCATAATGAGGGTCGTTATTCCAGTCCTCTTACTTCTCCTTATCAAGATGCACCAATGGCGGAGCTCGAGCCTGCTTCACTGGGGAGCAATCCTTCAAACTTTTGGGTCTCTTCGGATTTGATTCTCGATTCCTCCAAGGTATAGAATGACTAAGAAGCTACTTTAGAACTTGATGGTTACGACATACATGTTTCTTCTAACGTGATTGCCATTATGGTCGAATGTAGGATTACACTCAAGTGCATGATTCGGTATCTGAACATTTTCCTCAGTATGAATACCAAAGCTCAGTGAACCAATGGCTGCCATATGAGCACACAACAGAGTTCTCTTCAAGTTCAGGATACTCGAATTTCACCGAACCTACAGATGATCTCAGTCAGATTGGCTACATATCACCCTACTCGGGACACGGAAACATGGGATTTTATGGAAATGAGGACATGGCTTACAAAGGTTATGATCCGACCAGTTCAGTAAGATACGCAAAACAATTTTAAGAAAAGAAAGGAGAGGTCATAGTGGCTCTTTTTTTTGCAATGCAGGGTCTGAAACTAGTGATCAAGCTCCAATATGCAGACAAGCAAGTGGAGATGGAGGTTTAGGGGAAT
Organism: Erythroxylum panamense; assembly: GCA_027123425.1. NCBI lineage: Eukaryota > Viridiplantae > Streptophyta > Magnoliopsida > Malpighiales > Erythroxylaceae > Erythroxylum > Erythroxylum panamense. The sequence continues at coordinate 22,083,046 of JAOTIZ010000001.1, read as the reverse complement.
ATTATGGTGGTCTTTGGTTGCAGGAAGACAATATGATAATCAGGATATAGTAATCTACCTTGAGTATGGAGTATCATAAGAGAGAGGGTTCCCCAAGACAACACTTTTTAACGTTTGTTCTTGGATGGGGAAATAGGTGTTAAACTGCTGTGTTAAAGACTAAGTGGAGCTAAAAGTCTATTGCATTGGGTGGTATAGTAGCTAAATGTAATCCTTCTTGTTTATGCTGTTATGATGTACTCCTCCTGGTTGTCATCACTTTTTAGAGATTGAACCAGGAGTGGATTTGGTTATCTTCAATTTCATGAACTTTCTTTTGCTATTGTAGCCTTATAAATAGTACATGTTGCTTTTCCATAAATCTGAACTTGGTTGCAAGTGATCATATGTCTGAAACAGTACAAATATATTCACTCCATCACTTCAAACACTTAAGCAAGTAACCCAACAGGATTTTAAGTTGCACTTACAATCTGGATTATCATTCCCGTGATTTTGTAATTGCGGTTGCATGCAATCAGGCTCGTATATATTGTCTGTAATTATCGCATCTGCTGAGTAACCCACCACAATCCACAAGTACTAGAGATTCAAGAACCGCATGATATTAATAGGTTTGACAGTAATTGATTGATAAGCGTACATGTACATCTGATTGTGTTTCAATATATACAGATTACTTACGATATCCTAACTAACAGATAAAGTATAACAATCCTAGTTTGAATTCAAAAGTGATTACAATTGAGATAGATAAGGAAGACTAAGTCAAATGGATTTCATTTTCTGCAGGTGCTCTATTAGATATGAACCATTTTTGATCTTCAGTCCTTTCCTTTTCATGAAGGCTTCCAAAATCTCGTTTGACTGTAAGTCACGAGCAATGGATAAATTATTCCTACTGTTCTCTAATGATTATTTGGGTATATTATCAGATGACACAAATTCATGACAATGTTCTCCATTCTTCTGCAGAATCTTAAGAAAGACTTATTTAATCTCACCTTTACAACACTTTCCTTTAAAGCTTATGGTTTCATGCCACCCCAACTGACATTCTCCAGGAATAGATTCTGCCACCCCTATTCCTTCATCAAAGCCACCTACCTACCTTCCTTACATAGCTTTGTGGTTAAGGCCGGCGTCTTTGCTTCCATCAAAGTGATGAACACATCATTGTTAATTCAGAAAAAAAAAATCTTTTCACCATATTCCCCACCAGGGAAAGTTTGAAACAGAAAAAGGAAGTGCAACATGGAATAAACAAGTGCATTTATGAGCAATTAGCTATTTTCAGCATCTTCTTCCTTTTCTCTTTTCATTCTCTTTTTTCTTAAAAAGTAATGTAGTTTAGTGTAAAATCAAAGTAATTTATACCAGCAGAAAGCCCATCAAAGAACCGTCCTTTTTTTTCTTCAAGTGAAGCATCATATTTTCATACATACATCCATCTAAGGTTTAAAATAATGCATCTATAAATACAACTATAAGGTGGTCATCATGTACCTTAGTATAAACTAGCAATTTTAGGGCTACAGAAAACTAAGACTTCTTGGACAGTGGCCCTAGATTCGTCTCCAAATATGGACTCTTTACCATCCTCCCTCTTAGCATATGACAGTCCTAATCTAGACTTGGCTTGCCTCAGGTCACCGATACCCGAATTGGTATCTGGCCCAGCAAACCCGCCCATGACAGGTGCTAGTGGAGGACCAATGAGGAGCCCATCAGCCCCAAACTGAGGCCCACCCCGAGCATAATCGAAAAGAGCTGCACCACTGCCACCAACCTTGGGTAAGATGATGGCGTCAGTTTTCTCGTCACTTTCCCAATAGAAAAGAAATGCATCAAACGTGTCATAGTAATCGTCTGTGCTTCTGTAGCCTTCAGGGTTAAAGGCTCCAAACTTGAAGGACTTGTCTGTATAGCCTATAATCACGCATGGTCCCTTGAAGTCGCTACAATTATGGAAGTTCGTTGCACTAAACCCATCTATGGTGGCTTTGTAGCAGCACTTGAGCTCTTTACCTGCACTAATCTATGTGAATTTTAGGTGAACCAGTAATCAAGTTAGGCCCTGAAGTTTGGTTTTTGTTTATAGTTTCAACAGACAAAGCTTTCTTATCCTATTCCTAGGTAATGAAGAAGACAAAAACATGGTGTTTAGAATATGAAACAAGAGAGTACCCCTTAAGAATGTTGTGTCTACAAGAGAAGGAGAGAAGGGAAGATCAACTTCATGGTACTTAGGTTGCTGCTTTTCGATACTGTTTCTTCTGCCTAAGTTCCATCCAAATATACTGTGTGTCTGTGGGCTTCTCGTCCATCCATAGAGCAGAGAACTGGAGATACAACAAGCCATCTACATGTGGCCAATCATTCACAAACAATCCTTTAAAGATTTATCTTATCCTTCTGCACTTGTCCGGTTGCCCCACCACAAATGACCTGTAACATTTGTATTGGCCTTGGTAGCAAAAGCCTACCTAGAGAAAGTACAGCCATATGTTACAAGGTTTCAAGTTAGAGGAAATACGATTGTAATTGCACAATTCACAATAACGAACTTGAATGCAACAACTATTACAACCTATGTTACTTGTGCAAACCATTGTTCTTGTAGATGCTTATCAGTTGACTGTATACCAAACACAGGTGTAACATAGGTTGTAAATACAAACCCTCTTTCGTTATAGATAATTATGTAATTATGACAAATGATAAGGTTTGGGTTAAAGAAAAATATCTAGATGTAAAAATTTATAGATGAATTTAGAAGCTTATGAAATACTCTTTGAAACTGGATGAGTCAAAAAAGTAGCCAAATTGTATTTGAAGTCTTGTGGATAAAGATGAGTTAAAGAAGTAGTCAAATTGTATTTGAAATTTTGTAGATAAGGATGAGTAAAAAAAAGTAGTCAAATTATATTTGAAGTTGTTTAACATGTCTATATATATGTGTTCTTGTGATCATTTATATAAATGAGAAAAATATAGAGCATTTGAAAAGGGAAGTGTTTGGAGAACCGTAGCTCTTTGTGAGAAAAGAAATATTGAGAGAAAAAAGTACAGTAACACTTAGAAACAAATATTTGTATCTTGTATGTGTCCTTTATACTCATAAATTTTATTATCAATACAAATATATATTTTGTGAAAGTTCTTTTATTTAAAGCGCAAAGCTTCAAACAGATGTAACATATTGTCTCATAGTTAAAGCCGAAAAAGGAAGAGGTAAGATTAGTAGTAAATATAATAGATGATTAATATTATCTCATGTGGTCTGTGTTATAAAACCAAAACTAAAACTTAAGAATATTTGGGAGAGGAAAATTCTTCTTCTCAATTGGTATATCTTACATCAAGTTAACCCTTCTATTTATAGTACAAAATTTCTAATAACATACT
>JAOTIZ010000001.1:22065038-22078138 GCA_027123425.1 Erythroxylum panamense | reverse complement strand
TGAGCGTCGGAGGGGCTTATCGGGAAACAACCCCTGACGTGCCTTCCTTGTTTTGCAGGAACCTTCAAGCCGGAGCTGTCGTGAGAAGCAGCCAACTCCATGAATCCAAACGACAACGTGCGGTTCCGCCAGAACCAGGCAGAACCAAAATATATTTTCATAAAAAATTTAATATAAATTAATTAAATTATTTGATAAATTAATAACTTAGGTTCAATTTAAATTATTATTTAATTATTTAAATTTTAAGAGCTAAATAAATTCTAACACTTGAAAAATCTAAAAATTTTAAGAAATTTGAACACAAAATCACAATAATTTAGACATTTATTTTTATTTTATAAAATTTTTAAACTACTTGATTTAATTAGTTTCACAATATATTTTAAATAATTGTAGAGAAACTGTCGGAGGATAATGTTGACTAAGAATTAGAGGATTTTACAAGACAAAATATGAAGAAAAATTAACAATAGCTGAACCTAACCTTACACTCAATTGTGTAGCATAACGTAATTTCCCTTTGTGAATTGACATTAGAAACAATTTACACAAAGCAAACATGAGAATTTGATACGGAAAATGTACCATATGATTTGCCATTTTCGCATATTTGATTCAAGACGACAAAGGGAGAAGGTGTGGCTGTGCCTAAATTCTCTGCCTCGTAAATCCTGTACTAACTTTGTCTCAACCTATCTCAACCATTTATTTATACGACACGTCCCGTAGCTGTGACAGTGGCTGTGGTCCTTTTGTTGCCGAAAGTGGCGCAATGGTCTCAAAACTTTTAGATATGAACGGTTTTTTTCCTGAATGGAGCAACGTCTTTATCAAACTATAGGTTCCAAAATCAAATTTTCTGCCTTAATAATATAATTCAACAGCATGGTTGGAAAAGTCAAGGTAAGATGGTACTTTAGAATACGTATGACTCCATAGCAAAAGCTAGTGCAACATTGCAGTTTGAAGCGAAACAGGAAATAATGTCCGTTGAATGTGGTTAGAAGGCAACCAACAGTAGGAGCTGTGATTTTGATTTGCTTGTGATCCAAGAGAAGCTGTCCCATTTGATTCAAGGTTGTTAGATCCGTCCTCCTCCTACCCATTGGGATCTTCTTCAGGACCAACACAACCCAGCAACTTTGATATCTTTCAATCTTTTACTAAGTAACAATTAGCAGAAGTAACTTGTCTTAATTCCGTTCCTCTTTTTGACCTAGGGTTGGACTTCCCATACAAGGTCTTTGCTCTCTTGTAATATCAACTTTTGGGTACCTTGTCATACTGCCAATCCAAAACCTCCAAAAGTGGGAAGATCAAAAGATCGTTTTGCTGCATGACAATCACCAATTTCATGTTGAGCATTAAGAACAGTTCTCCAACTTTAAATGTTGCTCTCCACACTATAATTATAATTATATGGATATTTATCAAAAACAAAGTAATTGTAGAATAAACTAAGTGCTTGTTTTAGTAGGCTTATATCATTAGAGCTTTTGTCAGTAGAGCTTTTTTCAGAAGAGCTTTTCTAAAAAGCCAGTTGATTATTTGGCCGTCAATTATAAAAAAAAAACAGATTTTCTGAAAGAGCTTCATACAGTAAACTGTTTGGTAACATAAAAATAAAGCACACTTTTTATTAATTTTAACTATTTTTATTTTATAATAAAAATTATTTATACATATAAATATTATTTAATTTAAAGAATATTAAACAACATGTAAAGTACAATATATTAATTGTTATATAATTTTAAACTATATAAAACATAAATAAAAATATATCTAATCAAATATTTTATATGAGTTATAATATAAGTAAAACTAATATAAAAAATAAATATTAAAACATATAAAAAGCTAAATAATATTATATAAATCTGAAAATAAACGTAAAAAAAAGTTTGTACGTATTGTGAAAATTATGTGTAAAATATAAGGATAAAAGGACTGAAAAATAGACTCACTAATTGATTTGACAAATCTACCTTAAAAAATATTTTTTTGAGAAGCTCCAAATTTGAACTTATTAAAAAGCTATATTTTATTGTCAAAAAAACTATATCTATTAAAAATTATTTATTTATTTTACAGCCAAACACTTATTTTTCTTTAAAAATACTTTTGTGAAAAAAAAGGTGTTTATTTATCCTTCTAAAACTCAACCATACAGGCACTGATCCTTAAAACTCATCTATATTGGGTTTATCTTCATAAAATTGGGGGCTCAAAATAGAGACTTCTTGAAATGCCATTGAAAAATTAAATACACTGTTATAAAACCAAAACTAAAACTTAAGAATATTTGGAAGAGGAGAATTCTTCTTCTCAATTGGTATATCTTACATCAAGTTAACCCTTCTATTTATAGTACAAAATTTCTAATAACATACTATTATGATAATAGGAGTGGTACACTAACTATTAAGTGGTGTAGTTGGTGTACTAACAATTAAGTGGTGCATTAATAATTAGTGGCACGCCGTATTATTTCTATCTTTTATAACAGTCTGCACTTTATTTATTGTCTTCTATTATTATTTTTTGCGAGTCTCAACATATTCAAGCTAATGTCACTGAAAACTTCTAATTCAAGACACCAACAAATTTGGTATAACATAATCTATATATGTATACTACATATGAATCAAACAGCTCTAGTACATAGAATCATTCCACGACTAGGGAAGGCAAGTTGCTGTCATCAATATTAATTTTTGGAGTCTCGCAATTGATAGCAACATCGTCTCCATGTCTGTACTCTTTGAAGCACGCTACTCTCGCCAATTCTTCAACTTCCTCAATTACAATGTCGAGCCTTGCCACTGTCTCCACCAGCAAAGATGCAAAAGCCGCAAAAGGAAGGGCCTCTGCAAACTCTAGACTTGTCATGGCAATTTTGCTCAATTGTGGCCTCAAGGACTTTCTCTCGCTTTCCTTGGATCGTTGCTCATCATTCCTTTTACTCTTCCAATCAATCAACGCAGAACTATCAGTCTTAAAGCTTGACAACGAAACGTTGTGATCCTTTTTGTGCTTGGAGGAGGCAAGTGCAGATGCCAGGGCTAGCATGTTTTTGTTGGATTGGTTATTGTTGGAGCCCAGGAAAAGTCTTGGTTGTGATTTTAAGGCAGTGTTGAGGTCTTGCAGGGCTTGATGGAGGTGGTCCGAAAGAAGTTCAGGAGAGCAATGGCGGCGACACTTTATGCTGCTCGCCAGTTCTCTTAGCACTTTCGACACTTCACTAGCAAGGCAAGTGCATGGATCTTTGAAGAGGGCACGACAAGATTTTGGGGTCTGGCCAGAGAATGATGGAATGGTGAACTCAATATACATTAAGAATTGGAGCACAATTTTAAGACACAAATCAATCAATCACCTGGATTTCTGTCTCTAAACATCCATGAAGAGCCACTACAGTGTATCCAAAATGACGAAGCCCTGCTCCTAATTTCACATATTGCTGCCAGGGATATCTGCAATGCCTAGAATGTCTCGGTTCCCAACTTGCATGCAAAGCCTATAAGTAATAAGTTTGAGTAGAAATTAATGTTTGAAGATAAACATAATTGACTATATAATTTTGAGTTAATGTATTGATATGATGAGAATTTTAGAGTATTAAGGATCTAAACATCTTGATTTGATTACTAATATACGCGTGGTTGTAATTCGATAAGAAGAATGGGGTGATATTACCATATTGAAACTGTGAAATTGAAGAAAATTCATGAAGAAAGATACGTGATGAACTTACCAAAGCTTCGTCTCGTGATTTTGAGTCCAAAACAGTCTTGTAGCCTGTATAGATTGGATCTTCAGATGGTTCATTTTCGTTCTCTTCTTTGTCGGCGTCGCTGAAATACTTATCGACGCAAACTGCAACATTTGAAGAGTTTTGATTTTGCATACATTATGGTAAAATCGAACAAAATGTGTTATCTATAATATGAATTTGCATACCTTCTATTGAATTAGCTAAGCCTTCAAGCTTTTGGACAGTGGAATGATGCAGGTCTTCTCCCGACCAAATTGGGAAGATTAGAAGACTCATGAACAGGCAGATACCACAACCAATGGCAATAGTGTAGAATCGTTGCAGTGCGATCTTCAAAACATCAGTGTCACGGTAACTTGAAACAGTTATCAGATTGAAGGTCAGTAAAAATATGACAACCCCGTAATCATAATTCTTCTTCACATAAGGAAAGAATCTCGTGTATGTTGCTGCAGCTCCTGTGAAATTAAATGTTAAAGTTGTTCAGAGTTCATACTTGCCTGGCAAGGACTAGTTTCATCAGGTTAGTTTTGAAAAGTTCTAAGAACTAACCTATCACAAAAACTGCAGCTCCAATAAAAACCGCACGAAAAACCTGACCAGTTGCCTCTGCAATGTACTCTATGATAAAAGCCAATGATCCAGCCATAACTGTTCCCAGTCCTCTATTAAGACCCTTGCACAAAGTTGCCCCTGCAGGCAAAGAGTCCCGGCATAATAAGTGCCTCTTGTTTGTGAACTGAAACTTAAATCTTAACATAAAATGGCAATGAACACTCTAGGAAGCTTACCAGCAGTGAACTCTAGCACAACAACAACAGTCATAACAGCCCAGATAGCATTTTGTCCAATCCCTTCGAAAAATGGCTCAAGCAAATATAGCAAGGAAACTAATGTCAAAGCGCCACCAACTTTCAGAGCATGCACAATTCTTCGAGGATCGTCTCTACCAATTTGCCAACTTGTCCTCCATAGCATGCCTGGAAACCCTTTCATTCTCTTCCCACAAACTTGGATTCTCGTCTTCCAATCTTCCTTACTCTTTCCCGATCCAGCCATTTCCGCTTCCACCCCAGCATGCACTTCCGGAGACATCGTAACACCCTGCAAATCGAAAAGAAGTCAATACATAAGCAGTTCATAACAGTCCTAAATAGGCGAATTCTGCTCCGGTGCCCGTAACTGGAAAGGAAGATTCCTGGAAGCTAAGATGGACAGCTTTAAACGTGTGAGATTAAAGAAATGTTACCATGCAGCAATACTCGGGCAGGTGGTAAGCTAACGCCTAATAGGCTGATGCAGTACTTGGGGGAGTTTTTAACTTATAAGTTATAAATGAGAAACTACAAGTTTCTCCAGACGCCGGATCCTGCCTTTTTATTGACAATGGGTGATACTTGTCAAGTGTTCACATGTCTTGCATTAAAAGAAGTGCAGATATTAATGACATACAATTGTTTAGTACAATAAAATATTACACCGAGCAAATTACGCTCTGTTTAGGTACGGCCAGCCATGACATCATAGGAATTGATTAGAGATTTCTGCAATCCCTCTGGGAAGTGGGTGAGAGTCCCTGGTCAGGGGAATGTCATGTACTGGGTTAAAGGATTGTAATATATAACAGGACATAGATGAGTTGGTAAAGGGTTCTCTTGATTTAAGTAAAATTATGAGTTTAAATTATTTTTATGTATGTAACCGTTTAAAATTTAGGATCAGAGCTTTGTCTTTTATAAGGGACCTATCTGGTTCGAACAAGAATTAATCTAGGAGTGGATAACTTAAAAGTACTTTTCTATAGTTGAGATCCTCCTAAGACACCTCATGAGTTAAAAAAAAAGATTGTAATAAACAATCTTCATTCCGTACAAAATTGGTCTCTAAGGCCACTAGGCATAATAATTCATAAATCTCTTAACCTGAATAAATTATTAACTATTTAAAAATTAAAAAATGCTTAATCTAACTAATATTTGATGATTTAAATATCTTAACGAATGAAAATAAAACTTCATTTAGCCTTTTACTCGTTAAGTTAGCTGATGCAGTGGAATAGAATTGCAATTACAAGTTAAAATTATAATAAATTTACGATAATGTATGCAGTCATTTAAAATTTAGAGTCAGAGTTTTACCTCCCGTAAAAGACCTATCCAGCTCGATTGAGGATTCGTCTGAGTGTAAATAGTTTAAAGATGCATTCTCATAATTGAGATCTTCCTAAGACATCTCGTAAATATATATATATATATATATATATATGATAGCACAAGTTAGGTAACGAAAACAACTGATGGAGTTGATACAAATTTAAGTGTGTGGTTGGGGAAACCGTGCACCGCCAGTTACACATGTTGAGCAATTGGTCCAACCACCACATAACTTTGAGAGGTTTTTTTCAGGGCTGCTCAAACTCACGAGAAACTGGAAAAATACAGCTGAGTTAGCTCTATTATTGACTCTCCAGAAAAACCGAAGGGCTCTTTAGTTTATTTATGGTTAACCTAACAACATCAACGTCTTTCATCTTCATCGTCTAACACATTTGATACGTTTACATACAATTACGCATATTTGATAAACTTATATATATATATGTTGTTCTGTTGATATTATTGTGTCCAGTATTTCTCGTGTCTTCTCAACTCCTCAATCTGAGGTCTATGTTTTGCCACTTGGCAGCTTCTTTTTTCATTTCATTTTCTTTTCTAATTTAATTGGCTCGAAATTGTAATTAAGATGCACTTTGATTACGATTAATTGTGAGAATATAACATTTGATGGACAATATGTAAACATACATACATATTCTATAATAAAATCCAAGTTAATTAATTTTTTTAATTTCTCACTAATCTCTAATTTAATGACGGTGGTTTTTAACTTATATTCTAAATGGTTCACTGGAATGACAGAATGCATCCATCTACTTATATGTAATTAATGTATAACTATTCTTTAAGATTTTGAAAAATAACCTACAATCTTTTAAGTTTAATATTATCTTTTAAGTTTGAAAAATTAATTAAATTTTGGTAATTGTTAGATTCTATTTTCGTAAACCACACAGAAAAGTAGTGGCGTAGAGTCCATAAACTGAGGCTCCAAAAGTGCAAAGTGTAAAAGCAACATGTCTCTTTTTCTTTTCATTTAAGTGAAGCTTCGAATATGGTTGTCGTTGTCGTTGCCCATGTTTGACACATCAATATTTATTAAATATAGAAGTGTGATTAAAGTGTATGATAATTTATTAAATATTTCTATGATAATTTTTTGTCCAAAAATCTTTTTGAGTTACAATTTTTAGATATCAATCGTCATTATCATATCATTTTTTCAATAAGTAAAATTGAAAATAATAACAATAATAATAAATTTAAGTTGTTAACCTATAAACGTGATTGTTAAGATATATGATATATATATATATATATTATTATTTGATTTTAGCATTTTTCGATAATTGGATATCTAAGATAATGTTGACAGTTCAAATTCAAATCCATATTAATTGAATTGAATTGGGCAATAACAATTCTTATTCAACTTATATTTTTGAGATAATGGTTTAAGTGTGATAGAATTCTATCTTGAGTTGAAGTGTGCATAGATCATGTCTATATGTGGGCAGAAGTGAGTTGTGTGAGATCTTTATATTGTGCATGTATGAAGTACTTTTGGTGTGTTGAATCGTGTATTATCAGAACACAGGAACATGATAGAGGAGGCTAAAGCTTCACAGCTTGTCTCTGTTCACAACGCTAGAGCTCTCCTCGACTCCGTCCAAGCCTTTCTCTTCAATTGTGACATGTCTCTCCTTAGACTGTGTTGGTGCTGATTTTTAGGTGAAGGGATTGCATATTTGTTGCAACCTTTTCTAGCCAATTATGTCACTTAGCTGTATCATTGGTGCTGGCATTTTTCTTTGGTGCTGATTTTACATTTTTAATTAATCCATCCTGTTCCTGCGTTTTCTGTTGATTGAGTGACGTAAGTGGGCTGAATAATTGTTGATGGCCAGCTAACATTCTTTCATATTGTTGAACAACAATTGAGGGTAGTATTAGCTCTATTGGATTAACTTTTCTATGATGAAACGCTTGTTGATTTGAGATATTTTGTGGCTATTGTGCGTGGGAAGTTTTAGTGACTATATCGAAGATTCATAGCAACATTCTTCATGTAGACAACTTGTAGTTCTTTTGTTGATGAAGTGACATATTTAGGGAAGTTCCTTCCTATCTCAAGTAGATTTAGTTTTCATTATTTATTATTCTAATCACTTGAGTTATTCGTTTATTATTCTTTTGTTAAAAGATTGATTGAGAAAATCCTCTGTTGAGGTTAGTACAAGACGGTCGTACTATTGGGTATAAAATTCTTTTACAGGAAGTGAAGTTGAGAGATAATGTTAATAGTTGAGTGGTGTCAACTTAGTAAAACTTTGGGTAAATCTATTGTACTTTCGTGAAAGTATTAAACTGGGTAAGGGATCCGCAGACATAGGTAAGGTGAGTCAAACTGCATTACTAAATTTCTGGTATCTTTATTATGTTGTTTTTGATTACTTTTGTTTTGTTTGTGCTAGAGACGTCCACGGTAAAATTGGAAAGTTTGTGAAACTACTACCCCCTTCGGTTCTTCAATTAATATAAGAGAAAAGTCACCGATTCAGAACTTGGTAGCAAGTTGGTGCGGATCTAGGTTTTGCAATTATGGCCATAAGAGAAGAAGCATCAACTATCAGGTCACCACTATTGGACGGTTCCAATTATCCTGTATGGAAATCACGAATAAGAGTCTTTATTTAGGCACAGGAAGCAAGAGCATAGAACTTGGTGTTACATGGTTGGACACATCTGATGATTATTGACGATAAGGGGGAGAGAGTTCTAAAAGATCCATCTGAATGGACAAGAGTCGAAGAAGAAAGAGCATTTGGAAACTTACAAGCATTGCACGCAATTCTCAGTGCTATTGATAAAGGACGCTTCTTAATGATATCAGCCTGTGAATCGACTAAAGAAGTGTGGGATACTTTGCAGACTATTCATAAAGGGTTCTAAATTTGTTTTAGGTCAAAACTACAGATGTTAGCTGTGAAGTTTGAAGAACTGAAGATGGATGAAAATAAGGCTATTGCAGACTTTCATGAAAGATTGCGAGATATAGCAAATCAGACATATCAACTTAGGAAGAAATATTCCAATCCGAAACTAGTTAAGAAGATATTGAGATCATCACCTCCGAGATTTATTTCAAAAATTGCAGCAATAGAGGAGGCCTACGACATTAATGATCTGTCATTGTAGAAGGTAATTAGAATTCTTACAAATTTCGAAATGAATCTTTTAAGGGATAAACAACAAAAAAGCAAAGAATTGGCACTATAGGTTGAAACTGGAAAAGGTATGAATGATGTAGAAGATAAATCTGACGAGAATGAGGATATGGAGTTATTAACACGAGAGTTCAGTACGTGGCTGAAGAGAGTAAAAAAGGACAGATCTAATTTTGGCAAAACCGTGGGAGTTCAAACAACAAGCCAAAACTCAAAAGGGAGAAAGAAAGGTAAAGAGAATTTAATGCCATGAGTGTCAAAGCTTCGGACATGTTCAAGCGGAGTGTGCTAACATCTTGAAGAAGAGAAAAGGGAAATCCTATATGAGCACTTGGAGTGATAACGAATCTAAAAGTGAAGAAGAAGCTATGAATAGTGTTGCGTTAGTTACTTTGTATAGCAAAAGTCCAGTTACTTGTTTAACGGTAACTGAGAAGGAAGTAACTGAAGATGAAAAAGCGAGTAAATCAGAAAATTTCAGGAAAAATGCAGATGATTCAGCTCAAAGCTCAATATCAGATTATGACAATGATGTCAGTACTTCAGATGATAAAAAGGAAGGTATTTATGAAGCTATGAGTTAATGTATGATAAATAGGACCAAACATGTAAGAAAAATAAGAAGTTAAAGGAGAAAAACACTTCCATGAAGAACATCATTCAAGATCTAGAGAAGAAGTTGTTGTCTACATTAGATGAGCTTGATAAAACAAGAATGAAATTAGCAAATACCAAAAAGGGACTGAGAATGTTGAATGGAGGTACAAAAAAATTAGAAAAGTTAATGAAAATTGGTAAGGTTAAAAGGGTATCTTCAAGGCATTGGCTATAAGGGTGAGTGCTCTAAAGTGAATGAGGAGAAAAATGATATGTTCAAATCTGTCCAAGAAGAAGAAACATTGAGAAAGAATCAAAGATTTGTACCCATGTGTTATTTTTTGCAGAGTTATTGGGTACATAAGGCCGAGATGCTACAAGATGTTACAAATGATGTTTCAAAAGGGTCAAAACCAAAAATTTAGACACTTTCTCTTAAATTTCCAACAATAACCCATGATATTGAAATACACTTGGATTAAAAAGGCAATTATAAGCACAAAGACATTGTGAAAGAAAAATAAGAAATTGTCTAGATTCACAATTAATTACTGCTTATGAAGAAACTTTTTAGACAGAGGATAAATCAGTTACTTTAGAAGAAGAAATCGATGACAAAGATAATATGACGAGAAATAAGGTAAGGTTTAAATTTCTTCAAGGGGCACATGGACTGTGTACTTTACATTTTTGAAGTAATTTTTTGTGTTGATTAAAAAGATGAAACGTTAAAAAAGATATTTGTCTTTTTCAGTTCTTTATTTTTTTGTTGCCATTATCTTTCCATCTTTTTAGTAGTTTACATTGTGAATTCTATTAGGCTCTACCAAAGACGCTTAAGCTCTCTCATTAGTGTGAGTCTCTCTCTCGAGTATCTCTCTTTCTCTCACTACATTGGCAACACTCATCTTTGTTTGATTAGGTTTATGAATTTGATCAGTCTTATGAAGATGGAATTGAAGTAAGTAATGATATGTTAGCATGTGTATTGACTGGTGGTAAATTGTCATCTTGGCATGCTTATAATTCTTCTGTTGAACAGTACTGATTTTTATGTTTCTTTATTCACTGAGATTGGTTGTGTTGAAGACATTCTTCGTTTGACAATGTTTTATCCCAAGGGGAGACATCATATTGTTTATATTAAATTTTCCATTTAGGGGGAGATTGCAAGGTATATGCGTAACTATTCATCGTGCTTTTTGGCATCTTTTCGTCCCAAAGGAGAGAAGGAATTTGTGCATTTGATGGTTATATGTCCAATTATCTCCTTTACGGGAAGTTTTGACTATCTGACAAACAATGTCAAAAAGAGAAAGATTGTTAAGATATATGGTATATATCTTATTATTTGGTTTTGGCATTTTTCAATAATTGGAAATCTAAGATAATGTTGATGAGTTCAAAATTCAAATCCATATTAAATGAATTTAATTGGGCAATAACAACTGGCTTGTGGTGTGACTAAATAACAATTCCTGTTCAACTTGGATTTTTTAGGATAATGGTTTAAGTGTGATAGAACTCTATCTTAAGTTGGAGTGTGTATAGATCACATCTATGTGTGTGCAGAAGTGAGTTGCATGAGATCTTTATATTGTGCATGTATGAAGTACTTTTGGTGTGTTGAGAGAATTGTATGTTACCAAAACACACGAACATGACAGAGGAGGCTAAAGCTTCACAACTTGTCCCTGTTCGCAACGCCAGAGCTCTCCTCGACTCCATCCAAGCCCTTCTCTTCGATTATGACGTGTCTCTCCTTGTACTGCGCTGGTGCTAATTTTTGGTTAAGGGATTACATATCTATTGCAACCTTTTCTAGCCAATTACGTCACTTAGATGTATCACTAATGTTGGAATTTTTCTTTGGTGTTGATTTTACATTATTAATTAATCCATCTTGTTGCTTGCGTTTTCTGTTGATTGAGTGACGTACGTGGGCTGAATAATTGTTGATGGCCAGCTGCATTCTGTCCTATTATTGAACAACAATTGAAGTTGGTCTTAGCTCTATTGGATTAACGTTTTTGTGATAAAACATGTGTTGATTTGAGACATTTTGTGACTGCTGTGAGTGGGAAGTTTCAGGGACTATATCGAAGATTCATAACAACTTTCCTAGTAGATAACTTATCGTTCTTTCGTTGATGAAGTATTGAATTTTTAATATGGGCAGAGTGTAAAGTCCACTTACAAGAATTGAGCTTGGGTCAACTATTGCCCAAATAACTAGAACTAGTTGTTTAGATAGTTGATCCTTACCACTTATAAACCTTTTAACATTTTCATGTTTAGTCAATATAAGACACTCTAATATGAAGTGACATATTTAGGGAAGTTCATTCCTATCTCAAGTGTATTTAGTTTTCGTTCTTTATTATTCTAATCACTTAGTTATTCTTTTATTGTTTTTTCGTTAAAAGATTGATTGAGAAAATCCTCTGTTGAGGTTAGCATGAAGCGGTTGTACTATTAGGTGTGAAATTCTTTTATGAAAAGTGAGGTTGAGAGATAGTATCGAAAAAAGTGGTGTCGACTCAGTAAAGCCTTGGGTAAATCTATTGTCCTTTTGTAAAAGTATTAAGCTGGGTAAGGGCCCCGTAGACATAGGCAAGATGTGTCAAACGGTGTTACTAAATTTTTGGTGTTTTTTATTATTTATTTTTTAATTGCTTTTGTTTTTGTTTGTGCTAGAGATTTCCACGGTAAAATTGGAAAGTTTCCGAAACTACTACCTCCTTCGGTTCTTCAGTCATGAAGATAATAAGATAAGAGATGAGTGTCTAATTATTATAATTAAAGAATTTAATACATAAACATGATTAATTTTCTAGTCATAACTTTATACTAGGTAATAATTTAACATGCCACGAATCTTTTTAAAGTACATTTAGAAAAATCTCATACTATACTAATGTGATGATATTGGTAAGTTAATTTGTAATATATTTCAAAATATTATTTAAATTTATGCAATTTATCACACACTTTTCTAGTATAAAAATATTTAATTGCAAATGAGTATAACTAGTTATCATCTTATATGAAGCACTCAATTTTTATATGAAGATATGTACTTCTATGAGTAAAAACAAGTATTCATCAAATTGTTGAGGAAAGATTTTAACGTGGAATTCTTTATTTTTTAAAATTATATAATATGATAAATATGCTTACATATATTTCTCTTATTGTATGTAATAAATTTAAATCCTATAACAACACTAATTTAATGAAAATACTATCCACTTCATAATTTCATGGCTAAAAGTTAATATACATTAATATACAAGAGTTAGTGTAGCGCCCCCTCACCGTAGGGTATGAATCGGGATACCCGTAGGTACGCTCCGACGCATAACCCACAATAAGGGT
>JAOTIZ010000001.1:22041370-22061789 GCA_027123425.1 Erythroxylum panamense | reverse complement strand
TATTTATTCATAAAGTATGTACACAACTTTGTACAAAACGCGCTAAAGGCGATTGCCTTTAGGGCACTACTCTAACATATTCAACACGCATTCCTCACATTTTCTGCATTTTTCATCTTCCTCAATACCTTCATTTCATCTCTAACTTCTCATTTTAATTTGTTCCCATATCACGACATCTTCTTACACCTTTTTCCTTAACTCCAAACTCATTTTAGTTCATTCTTAAAACATCCAACGAGATTCATGTAAACACAATGAAAACAGAGCATACACACATCACCTTTCATAAATTTTTTTGCACTCTTTTATACACATTTTCAATGATCTTTCTAACTCAAAATTCACTTCAACAACATCTTATGAAGTATTGATCATCAAATATGCAAAAGCAAGAGATGCATCACACCCAAAATCCTCACTCACGTTTCAAAAAATATACATCCTCTTATTGTAAACACTTAACTATTAACTAACATGATGCGTGTTTCATCTTACATATCATGAAGAATCATACGATACTTTCTTGTTTAAAACTCTAAAATCTTCAAAATCACTTGAACCCTAGCTTTCTAGTATAACATGATCATCAACAGTTGAAGGATGTAAGGTTAGGTATTTCAATGACAGTAAAGAAGATAACAAAGAGAAATAGCAAGTGAAAAGTAAGAGCTATGCTTGCGTTGTGAGGGTGAGAAAATTTCTGGAAGTAAAGAAACTTACAGAAGATGGAGAAAGTCACGAGGAAGAAGAAAGTAAGACCAAACAATTAATTTAATCTTTCTAGTATATTCGTAGGAATAAAGGCTAAGTTTGGAAAGTGACACTTGTCATTGCCCAATTTCTATAAGTTTAGACTAGGTTCTCTCATTTACCTAGTCCAATCATCTCAAATATTTACTCCAGTTGTCTCCCAATTTTCAATGACATTTGTCAATAAATCCCAAAGTCATCTATAAAATTTTTCACTATCATTTAACTCTTATTTCTACTATCACTCATCAATTGACTTGCCATTTGGCATTTTTCATGGTCCAAAAATACTCATAATTTTATAAATTTCCTAAAATTTACCAAAAATTCTAAATTATTAAGTACAATCTTCAAATCAATTTCTAACATATAAAAGTCATAATTATCTATATAATCACATATACAATCAATTATACCCGAAAATGTCAATGAATGCATGTACAATTATTTTAATGTGCAAAAATTCATATTCACGTGTGTGTGAGTATACTATATGATGCATGAGTATGAAATGCACTTTCTAACTTAACAATAATCTCTCATGAGCTGTATCCCAGGGTTTTAGCCCCTAATATGGGATAATGGGATTTTACATTACTACTCTGAATTCTTTCTTTAACAACCAAAAACTTAATGTTGATATGATTAGAATTTGACGAGCTTTTGTTATTATTATAATACATCACTATTGACTTATTGTTACAAAAAAACTTCAATAATCTTTTAATGTCATTTATAATTTGCAGCCTAGTAACAAAGTTTCGTAGCCATATTTAATGATTGGATGCCTCATAACGTTCTATAAACTCAGTTGTCATGGTAGAACAAGCTATAAGTGTTTACTTAGCACTCTATCAAGAAATAACTACTTCAACTAATGGGTAGATATAGCCTAAAATAGATATATGACTATCTTGGCATCTTACAAAATCAGAGTCAAAATACTCAATAATCTCTAATTGATCTAATCTTCTATATTGAACTAATAGAGGTCCTAATCAAAGTTTTGATGAAAGCAAAACATAAGTACTAGTAACGAGTTCTTTTAGTGTCCTTTATGAGAAGGAATATGAAAACAAGATGGCATTTTGCATTTTTCAAGATGAGGATCAAGTCAAGCAATAGATCAAGACACATTAATATTATTTTATGTATTACTTATTGTAAACTCATCTTAACTAGCTTTGATAATCCAATAGGCTCACCATACATAAAATCTTTCAAATAATCTTTGGGAAACATTTTGAAATTTAAGTGAATGATCACTTTAATGTAGAAACACAAATAGTTATAGCTTAGATAATTTATTATAGTTGTCGAACTGTTGCATAGTTCTCTAATAACAAGAAAGTGTTTCTTAGTGATATTTTCATCTTATCATACTAAGTATTTCCCTAGAAAGGAAGAGTCAACCTATAGACAAACATGTATAAATTCCAAGGATAATAGCCAAGGTAGCAGACCATAGGATAAGATTATGAGAGACTATTAAAATCTTTCTTATGACTTGAATTAAACTCAAAAATTTCAAAGTGAAACTAAAATTGCATTATAAAGGGGCAAAAATGGCCTTACTTATTAAGTGCCTTATTTACATTAGGATTAACTTTCTTCCACTTTTCTTTAGGACCATCCAAGGAGGTCATATAAAGGGAGATATATATGTATTCATGTTTTCAATACCAACACAAAAAAAATGTATAACACCCAATAAGATGATTGTAAACTTGATGTTTTTTGTCCTACAAATAAACAAAGGAAACTAATAATCAATCTTCATAAGCAATTGTATTAACTAGATATATCACATCGAAAAGAATATCATAACAACTTTACAATATGAACTATTTAGATAAATGCCAAAAGATGTTAAATCAAAATTTATACAGAATTTAATATATCATAATTCAGATTCATAAATCCTTAATAAGTTCAATGGAATTTAGGAATAGGACTTACCTTACATCCCTTCCTCCCCCTGTGACAAGCCAACATGCAAAATGCAGAAGATTTGCTTCTGGTGTGAGCGACCTCCACTCTAAGCTTTGCCTGCTTCAAAATGCAAAAGCTTCTTCTTCTTTTACGCTTGCATTTCTATTTACAAAACACATAAATTTTCCCTTAAAAAAAGCTTGACTAATTGACTACTAATTAAATGCATGTATTTTCTTTGATGAGTAAATAATCCGCTTCAAAACAAAATGCTGATACACAAGTGTTTAACCTTAAAGTACAAATTAGTAATTATGCATTAAAAACTCAAGGGAACAAACACATGGTCACTGGTCACATTGGCAAAGTGTACACCATAAACACCATTTGTTAGTAAAATGGAGGTCGAATGAGAAATATTTAAAAAGTAGAAAGTTAAATTGGTAAGAATAAAAGTTTGAGGACCATTGTATACTTAGCACTAAAGTTGATGAACCAATTTAAGGAGCTTTTCTTTTGTTTATTAGGATAATAGAATCGTTGCCTTGAGGTTCCCAATTAGTAAAATTTGATGTATTTGATAATTCCTAATTTAAAGTTTCGATGACTATTTTTTACTTTAATAATTTAGAAGAAAGTGAATTGAGAGTAGAGACACATTGAACTTATAAATGTTGATTATATCAAATTTTTAATTGTTGATTCATTAAATGATTGAATCTATAAATATTAATTAGATCAAATTCATCATTTAAATTTAAGTCATAAACTCATCAAATAACTTACCTAAAACATATAATTTATGTCACCTATTGCATGTACTGACAATTTATTAAATTTGTTTTTAAAATATTACATATTCCACTATTATTAAAAATAATAATAAATAACCTCTAATATTAGGGTTTACAATCAACATCCTATTTCTTAAAGGAAATAAATGGTATCAAAGTTTTGATGGTGAATAATTGGTATCAAAGCTCCAAGGACAATAACTTTATAGTTCGTTTGTGAATGATTACGATGAAAGTGCATTCAATCATCTTTAAGAAAGAATTAAAAGCTTTGTGAAAAAGTTTAACTTGAGGAATTCTTATTATAAAGGACTTCAATGGAAAAATAATTTAAGTGTCCTTTGTGTTATATCTTTTGTAAATAGATTAATAAAAGATTAATCTTTACCACATATTGATCTTGTTTATCTTTAATTGATTTGTATTAAACACTTAAAGGGCCATTTAATTAAGCTTTTATTTTTCACTTGTAATTTCTAGTTTTCGTTTCTTATACTCTTAGTTTATGTATTTTTAAATAAAATAAAATTTTGCTTATTTGTTAATATTAATGTAATTACATTTTATTATCGATAATAATTAAATTAGATAAAACTTTAAAATAAAAAATTTTAATTAATAAATTAAACAATTTTATTTCATGAATATAGTAAAATAATATCCTAAATTTTATTAATAAATTATTTAATAATTAAAATTTTTGTTTATAAATTAATATGTATATATTAGTTTATATTTTTGTTATTAAAAATCATCTTAGTATATATTTTAATTATTAAAAATCATCTTATTTTAAATATATAAATATTTTAAATTAAGGTATATTTAATAAATAATTATTAAATTCAAATTTTATTTTTAAAATGCATTTTATAATATAAAAATTAAATCAGTAATATTTTATTAACACGATTTTTATTAATAATTAATATTAAATAATTAAGTAATGTATAGGATAAATCAAACTAAAATGATAATAGAAAGCAAAAACCAAAATTTATAGTTTTTATAAGTTAAGAAAATTTGAATAAACTAAAATTAAAAACAAAAATCAAAAGGCAAAAGATACAAAAAAAATTGTGATAAAACAAAAGGTACAAATTACTTCTTAATGTCTCTTAAAAAATCAAAGTTAGTCCTTATTATTATCTATGGCATTACATTACATCTTATCATTTTCAAAATGATCCTAATAACACCTTAAATTTTAACATAATTAAAATTTTGACATCTATTATTAGTACATGACTTATCAATTTAGCTTATTCAATGTAACAATTAAGCTATTTTAAGTGACTAGATATTGAGGTGATAGTAAAACAATTTCTTTAAATATTTGCTAAAATGTATGATTTTTACTTTAACATTTAACAAAAAGGTCCAAATAAGTACATATGTTATCTCTATTATTATTCAACATTTTGTATAAATTATAATTTTGATTTAACTGAAAATTTAAATAAATAAGTTTTAAAATTTTAAATTAAAAAATAAAAATAAAATAGAAACAAACAGCATTTACGTGTTAAAAGAATACTAGAGAACCATTTAATTACGAGGTGTAAGATATGTCAGGCCGAGCTGGGCAGAGTTAGGTGGTCCGTGACTCCGGCCCATGATTAGATGGTAGGTTGGGCCAATCCGGCTCATTATATATTATTTTTTAAAAAAATACGTAAAAAACGATATTATTTTTAACTGAAAACGTCCTTTTTGACATTCCTATGAGGTGCAACTAGAACCAGCAATGAGAGCTAAGACCTACGACCAAGACCAGTGATTTCATTGGGTAAAGCTAAGGCAAGTCCTTCCTTTGTTTGTTGGAAACTGCATATCATCATACTGCATGCGTTCATCTCCCGACAGCCTCTCTCTGCCATTAAGGTTAAGCCCCACAGAATCCAATAAGGTCGATATCAGTCTCTCCTCTTCCTCTCCATTTCTGGGTTCCCTTTCTTTTATCATCATAATCTTTCTCTATTTTTATCTGTTCGTCAGTGATATTTATGATCCATTAAGTTCTATTCTTCTCTGTTGGGATTGGATACTTCACTTTTGGAACTAGGTTATCAAAAGATCACAAAAAGGTCTAGTACAATCTCAACTATTTATTGTGTTGTTCAATGTGTTATATAAATCCTGCAAGGGCCTCGCTTTCCTTCGAACTGTTTTGAGTTATGCTTTCCCATTTAGGCTTAAGTTTGAAGTTCGATTCTGTTTTGTTGTAAAAATTGGTTTTTTGACGAGTGAATGGTGATCCAAATTATACGTGGACAAATTGAACCAAATGGACATACCCTCCTTCTATTCTGGTTGAAACTGCCTTTTATAATTCTTTTTTTGGGTTTTCTTCTTCGATTCCTTTTGTTGTGCAATTAGGTGGATATTTTCTTTTGTCTGTTTTTGTATGTATATTTGTATTTCTTTTGCCCTTTTATGTGTTTACTTTTTGTTCAATGCTCTTGTTGTAATTCTATGTTTATTGTAACTGGCTTGCATGCTTACAAAGCATGAAGGATTTAGTGTCTTCTGCTATCTTTTTGAACTGAATATATCATTTGCTATACTTGATGATTAGTTGTTGTAGTGACATGAAGATTGGTTTCTGACTGCACTTCTCTATATATTTCTTCTGGATTTATGTTGTTTACATTTTTGAAGTTTGATCTTTTTCTATTCTCATTTCTTGAATGTTCTATATGTACAGCAACTAGGCTTTCCATTGAAACTTAATTACTGGGCAGTATTGTTATTTACATATTGATATTGGTCGCCATTGATTAGTTCTGCTTATCAATGCATTTTTCTCTCTTGTATATTCAATCATAGCAGGATTATGGACGACAATTCAGCAGTTCCTGAAAAGGAGTTGTGTTCTTTTGCTGAGAGGGCTGTGAAGAGGGTGTATATATGGGACATGGACGAGACTCTTATATTGCTCAAGTCTTTATTGAATGGTACTTATGCTGAGGGATTCAATGGCTCAAAGGACATTCAGAAAGGAATAACTATGGGAAAGATGTGGGAAAAGCACATCCTTCAAATTTGTGATGAATTATTCTTCTATGAGGAGGTAAGTTTACCTCATTGTGTAATAGACATACGGTGTCGTTGAATCTACATGACTTCGTAATAAATGGCATGTTAGTTGTGATAAAATTTGATTATGCAGATTGAAAACTACAATATGCCTTTCCTTGATGCCTTGAGCCAATATGACGATGGACATGATCTTTCTGACTACAATTTCAGCCAAGATGGAATTAGTCCTCCTCATGATGATGCAAACAAAAGAAAGTTAGCTTACAGGCACCGAGTTATAGCCAATAGGTACCAACAGGTAGATTGAGAACTATCAAACACAGATCATTCTGCTATCTTTATCATTTTAATATATTAAATACCGTATTAGCTAACATCTATTCATTTCTTTTGCAATTATGTGTGAATAACTTTTTTCTAGGTAGATGAAATTAGTGTTTGCTTTGTACTCGTGAAAATGCATATACATATAACCTATTTACTTGGTTGATATGTTTCCAGGTAAATTAAACTATCACAGTCCTTTATCTCAAGTTTAACAATCGATTACTGTTTCATTCATATCTTGCTAAGTTGAAAGAGCTTGTGAATGAATGGTTAATGTTGTTCTAGACAATGAAGATCCCACTAAACTTCTTTCAAATGACTGTTGTTCGTCTCCTTACATTATGGACTTTAATATCATAGAATTCTGTCTTTTACGCACTGCATTTGCATCTGTCTCAACTCCTAACACTGTTTAGGGAATTAACCACTTGAAGGCCTCTTGATGTTGGGAGGAAAATAGATGTGATAGAAATTCTGAGCTCTCTCGTCACTAACAGGGTTTACGTAGTGTTTTGGATCATAAGATGCTGAATATCTGGGATGAATTGTATGACGTTACTGATGACTATACAGATAGATGGTTATCCTCAGGTACTTTCTTTTCTGTTGATTTTTCCTTTTTGATGCATTGTTGATTTGTCATACTTCCTGGAAGATATTTAACATCCCCTGTCTTTTCTTTTAAAGTTATTGGTCTAGATTACTTTTTTGGAATCTATTATTATTTTCGAGGATAAAAGGAAAGGATTAGAAATAAATACAAATAGCAACGTGAGCCCGATGAAAAGGAATTAAGATTTATTTCTTTCATAATGTTTTTATTGACACAAGTGTGATATGAACATGACCGAATTGTATTCACTATATTGCAAGCTGAAGTCTGCATTCATTTGATAGATCAGTTCTGGTTATTTTTATGGATGTTTATTTATATCATTGAAATAAACATGTGCCACATGAACCACTGAACTGCTAACTGACTAAAATTTATTAGCTGAAATAAAGATGTTTCAGACCAATATAGTGGGAAAATAGTCCGGGTTGAAGATACATACTCAGAAATTATTTACGATGATAGTGAATATGAAAGAAAATCCATTAAATAACTCGAGGTGATAATTCAGATCCTTTTTAAGCCTTACTATGTGAGAGGCTGATTCTGTGCCCTATGGACTGTCAAATCAAGGTAGTTTGCACTTTGCAGCTTAAAAGTTGATTGGATCACCTATCCAACATTTTTGAGCTACACCCTTATACTACATATTTTCTTGATTTCATGAGATATTACATCAGACCAAATCGGAAATGATTTTAACTTCCATTTCTTTCTCTCAGGCTTTCCAGTCTTTTGTGCTTTTTGTTGTCAATCAGATTATTACTACTTGATTTACATCTGCCCAGTTTTTTTTTAAATTCAAGTTCTTTAATAAATTAATAAATGTTATTCTAAATATACCAAATAGAGAAATAACCTTTAAGGTATTAGGCAAACTAGTATGCACACGTTCATGTTAAAAATTTTCCACCTTAGAAAAGAATGAAGTTTCAAATAGCTTTATCTTGAGCTTTGTTTCCTCCGCAACCTTTTAGACTTGTGGATCTGATTCAATGGTCTATTCCAAGTTTTAATGTGCTTGCCTCGTTGTTTAGTTTGCTTTCTAGTCATTGTTTCGGCTACTTTGAGGGCCACAAGTCTTACGATTTGTTCTTTCATTGGGAGAACATTTGGCATAAAATGCTGGAGTTGGAGAGTGCCATGTCATGTTAATATGCTGAATGTTCAATTTGTGACTGCTTTTAAGCATAACATATATCCTATCTTGATCCTCCTCAACTTTTATTTTGTTCTGTTCTGGTTTTTGAAATTGAGAGTATTCTTATATCTGCTGTCATGTGTTGTTTCATCACTTGCTTTATCAATTTAGCACGGGCACTCTTGGAGCAGTGTTTAAATGAGGAGGCACCGAGTCCATGCCAGGGATCTACCTGTAAGAACACCAACAATACAGATACAAAGTTTGAGCATATAAATATTCTGGTGACTTCGGGATCATTGATACCCAGCCTTGTGAAATGTCTACTTTTCCGACTTGACAATCTGATTACACATGGGAATGGTAACTTCTTTTCTATATACCCCTTATGTGCTTATTGTGGCTAGAATGCATAGTTGCCCTTTTCAACTTTTGATTTGCATAATTACCACTTTAGTATTTGATTAATTCATATGATTTTGCATACTTGTTGCCTCCGAATGTGGTGTAATTTTTCCCCAACATGCTTCCACTGTTAGTTCAAAGTTTGCTGTTTTCATACTTCCCAAAGCATTTACAATTGGAAGATATTGGGTGAAACGTGATCTTTTTTTTTCCCTTAATTTAGAATTTGAATAGGTACATTATGGTTTTTGGATGCTGATTTAGCCTTGTTGATGTGGATAGCTATAGCGTCATTGCAGCTTCTAGAAGTTGAAAATCTACCCTGTTCTTGTATTTTGATTCAAATTTATTCCCCACGGATTTCATGATTCATCAAATGTTAGGATCAACTTCATCTGAATTCATTGAACCGGTCTCCATTCCCAAAAGCTTAGAACTTGGCATTGATTATGATGTTGTAGAGATAGACTTGGCAAAAGGATACCTAGCACATCTATTGATATGGATAAAATGTTTCTCTCATATATCATGTTATTACTGAATAAAATCACAGTAGCATATACTCCATCACTCCTTCCTCTCATTTTCCTTTGTTGTCCTCTCCAACAGAAAATGCTTTTAATTTGAGGATGACCTTCGTAAAAGAATATTCTCCCCATTAGGATATTAGATTTGTCATGTGAATCATAAACCAGAAATACATCTCTTTGATCTAGGTTGTGGATTTGAATTTTGTTCGTGGGCAATATCCATGTAGAGATTTCGTCTGCTAGGTAATGTTAAGAAGGATATATAGTCAGCTTAATGCCAATTACTCCAAAAATTCGTAATCTATATTCTTCAGTGGAATTGCTAATTGTAAATCAAAGTATTTAACATATTTTTAGAAATTAATGACCAATTCATCATTGTTCTCATAGTTTTCTCCTTCCTTTTATTTATATTATCGGTTAGATGTGGAACAGAGATTGCTTTTACAATCATTTTGAGACTATCTTGATGTTACAATGACTGGGATCTGCTTAAACTTGCATAAGAACGACACTGAATTAAATATTAAAATTTTGGATCTCTATCACTAAATTTGAAACACTTTTGTAATAGCCTAAGACCGGTGAATTATAGAAACTGATGTCTTTTGCATATTTAAATTATAATTCTTCAACTACTAAAATCTTGTTTAGAGTTTGGAAATACCTGTCAAATAATTAATATGCATTTCTAACAACTATCTCTTGAAATTGTAAAATAGACCCAACTTATAGCTTTTTATGAAGTCCATACCCACAGAAAAATGGTTTTATTTATATCTTCCTGACAATTCTTTATTTGCTTTATGAGTTACTTCATCCGTATGATGAATGGGTTTGCGCTCAAAACTGACAAGTTAAACTTGCCGTGCAGTGATTAACATTGTTTCTATCCATTCTATGTTGCATCTATTCCCTTTTCATTTGATCTGTTAAATGGAAATTAATCAACAGACTCTTGATCATTTGCTGTCATCTGATCATTCCCAAGTTTATGTCTACGTGAACACTTCTGTTACTGGTTTTGGATCAACCAACAAGATGATAATGTCTCATATATGATTAGCCAGAGTGTAACATTTATAAAAATTATTTGATAGAATAGCTAGTTATGAAGAGACGCAAGAATTTTGCATGTCGATGGAAGGGTAAACAAGTATGCCAAATTTGGTATTGTAGGAGTCTCATAGCACTTGTGGAATTGCTCTTGATGAGAAAAAAAAAGTTCGTTTTAGTGTTTTTTTTTTTTTGACTTGTCCAATGTGTGATCTTGATTGTTTGGTCTGTCATGAGACGATTATTTTTCTTCTTGTTTATGTGAATAAGTGGTTAAGCAACATTTCTTGTGAGCAACGTTTACAATCTGACACACTACATCTTCTAGATGATGTAGAATTGTCAGCTTGTTTGCATTTGTATGGATAGATAGAGAGTTTCAGTCTTGGACCACAGCTTACATGAAAAGTAATAGGTTTGACATTTTATCTTGTTTCAGTCTATAGCTCGTGGGATGTGGGAAAACCCCAATGTTTTCGATGGATCAAGGAACGATTCAACAATCAGAATGTACAGTTTTGCGTGATCGGAGATGGATGGGAAGAGTGTGAAGCTGCAGAAGCCATGCAATGGCCCTTTGTCAAGATTGATATCAGGCCTGGCGGTTCGCATAGATTTCCAGGCCTCACATTGAGAACTCTAGCCTACTACTTTGATGTTGTGTATGGAAGTCGTAATACTGAAAAGGATGAAGATAAGCCACTGGCATAGCTGTAAGATCACTTGTCTTTTTCCAATTGATTTTCTGTATATAATCTTGGAAGATAACTATCCGGATGTCTTTTTCCAGCAGCTCAGACCTTTTTGGTTAGGAAAGTCTGTATTAAAAGTCTCTCTGGAAAAAAGTTGATTTAGTTCTATCCAATTGAGTATTTAATTTCCTCTAGAAAACGGACTAATGTGGGACCAGCCATCATGTGATACCACATAGTCTTATTGCATTACTAGTGAATTTCAATTTTAATTGCATTACTTGAAGTTTAAGATCTTCTTCCTAATCGAATTCATATTCTTAGTTAGATTAAGAATTCTACCTGAAATAGTATTCGTGATTAGATTGTTATTCAATTCAATTACTATTGAAATCTTATAATTTAGAAAATTGTTTATAATTCCATAATTCGATTTTGCAATGTTGTTTATAGAACTTAGTTTAGATGACATTGATTTATTGATATTAAAATCATTCTTCGTAATTATTTTATTTTTTGTTTTTTCTTTTATCTTTAAATTAAAATCCTTTATGGTCCTTATAAATACATTTTCTTCTTTGGTTTTAGCGTCAAGAAGTATTTTAATGTCTTTTACATTTATTTCTAAGTTTTTTCAATCATTTAAATATTAGCGTCTTATATTTGTGTTAGTGAGCCTCTTTCGAGTTATTAAGTGATAAAGTAAGGAATTATTTTGAGAGTAAGATTTGGTTAAAACATTATATTATTTTATTTATGGGTATTCTAAGTAGTATTGAGATTCCTTTTCTCTGTGAAGAAAGATTGTAAAAGGATTCCATATTGTCGATAAAAAATTGCATAAAGGTTATGTTTCACCTTAAAAAAGAATTATAGTGAAATTTTAAGAAGAGTTTTAGAAGTGATGTAGGTAAGGCTTGTTTGTCAAATTATTATAAATTAGTTTATGTTCTCTCTTCTTTATCCTCTTTAAATTGTTATTCAACTGTTTGAATGATTTGTGCTAAGCAATTTCTTTACTCTTATATATATGGATTGTTGTTAAATTGAGTTATTTAGTTAGAAAATTTTGTTAAATTTTGTAAATACCAAAGTCAATCCCTCATCTTGGGTGTCATTAAGAACTAACAAGTGGTATTAAAATCGGTCTATTAAGCTAGTATTTTAAATGAAATCATATAGAAAAGATCATAATGATATTCTTAGAGGCAAGATCATCATCATTCGATCAAGATGGACAAAGCATTAATAGCGCACTTATTTTTAATGCAATAATTACCCCTATTATTAATGTTGAAATAATAAAAAAGTTGTTTAGGTCACTTTTGAAGACATAGAAAGCTAAAATATCAGTCATACAAGAAGCTAAGCATCTAATAACACTACCATTAGAGGGATTTATTGCATCTCTTCTTCGATACAAAATGAAGCTCCAAAAGACAATGCTTCTAAAGATAAAATGAATTAGCGTTTAAAATCTCAATGGAGGAATTAGGTAAAAGGCATTTACAAGTGGAAGTGTTGATAAAGATCTCACATCTCTCACTAGGAAATTCAAGAAGTTTTTTAAAAGAAGGAATTTATCCAAAACAAAGGACTTTATAAAATGTAAAAATAATTTAAAAATGTAAATCCTCTAATGTCATTTGCTTTGAATGTAGGAAATCCTAAGACATAAAGTCTCAATGCACTCTCCTTAAAGGAAATAATAAATATGAGAGAAACGACTATAAAAAGGAGAGGGATAAAGGAAAAAATAAGGCATTTAAAGCCTCTACTTAAGATGACACAAATAGTTCCGCATTCAAAGAGAGATATAGCTCACATGTGCCTCATAGCCAAAGATGAAAATAAGGTACTCTCTAACTCTAAACCAAGTGATTATGATAATGATATTGATTTGACTTATAATAAACTAGTTGATACCCTTGAGAATATGAGCAAACTATCTTCTAAACTCAAAACGACTTAAAAGAATCTAGATGCATGCATAAGTGAGAATGAAAATATAATCAGTAAATTGTAAAGTGTCAAGGCTTCTAAGAGTGTGATCATTGTTAATGATCATGACTTAGATAGATTAAGACAGGAGAACAAAACATTGAAAAAGACAATTGATGCTCTCAAGGAATCATTATCTAACTTTACAAAAAGAAATTAAAAATTAGAGGACATGATAAGAACTCAAAAGAATTCCAATTATAAGTATAGAATAATGATACAACCATGAAAGTGAAGTCAATTTCAAAACTACATTTATCAAGGAAAATATTTTCATAGTAAAAAACCATTACCTAATGTAACAAATGAGTATGAAGAATCTATTTATAATAACATGCATGCACATGTCACATCCACTAGGACTAAATCTAAAAGTAAGTGTAATGTTTTTATATATGCTCACAATCTAAGCATAAAGTTCAATACTCTAAAGGAAGAATATGCATAACTTCTGTAATAACATGCAAACCCACTTAATCCCTTTTAGACCTTAAAAAAATGTATCAAGCCTTCATTCATAATGAGTATCATATATATAATCATGGTAGCACCTCACTACTTTAGGAGAACTTTCAATACCTTTAATGTCCAAATGAAGATATCTTATTATACATACACATATAGAACACCAAGTAATGCATTTATGCATCATCATCACTTATATAACATGATATATCAGTTTTGTGATAAATATGGATATTTAGATAAATTTTGTTTCATCAAGTAAAAAATAACATGCAAACATCAAAAAGTGTGGTTTAAAAAGGAGTCCAATAATCAAAGAACCAATTTTATTTAGGTATTTAAAACATATTAATTGCCTTGTTTTGTAGAGCTTTTAGAAAAGAAAGAGCAAATGGTATTTAGTAAAGATAGTAGTATTATTTTTAAAGATTTTGTACTTTTTATGATAGTAATATCATTTTTAAAGAGTTTATACTTTTTATCATAATGAATCTAAGCTTCTTGTATCTAAGAAATTCCTGAAAATATTTATGTAGAATATGGAAAAATTAGCCCTCAAAGAGAAAAATAGTAATCACTAAAAACTCTTTACAAGATTCAATTGTTAAACCAAGCGATGATGATAAGAAAGATGAGATGCGTCTAATGAATTGAAAATTCAAAGAGAATCCTCATCCCAATCATATCATATACAATGTTCAATAGAAGGTAACTATTATTTCATCCTTTATAAAATTGTAATATCGTGCTTTTATTTGTTAATTTGAGTACAATTTTTTAGTGTTGAATGTTTACATTTGCAATATGAATAAGGAATTGAACATTTTTTGGTATATTATGAACCTTAGACATAGAGATCATATGCAAAATAGAGATATTAAATTAAAACTTATTGATAAACTAAATTAACTGGGATATAGTTTCACTAAACAAATGAAGGGTATTAAAAGATAATTAGACACGTTTCTACATAATTAAAGCATCTTTTAATGATTATAGTTGTCCTTGATTGACATTTTCATGAATTATCAAGTGTTTTAATGTTGTAATTTGAGTCTTGAGTTTAATTTACATGTCTTTAGGTTATACTAATACACCAAAATCTTAATTTGACCAACACAGAAGCTTCATCAATCACTAAAATTCTATATACAATGAGTTTGATTATTATTTAGTTAAAGTTCTAGTCATCCACTTGCTCACATTATTCCATTAGTGTCTTCGAATGATCAATCAATGTCTCCTTGCCTAAGAAAGTTTTTGTTCCAGTGAATTTGTAAGAAGATTAGTTGCATGAATGGTTGACTAATATAGAGCATCGATCAACCGATATCTCTTTTAGGAGAGAAAATTGAGTCACAGTGAATGTGTGATATATTTGGTCAATAAGAATGGTTGATCAAAACCTTTAAATAGTTGATTAGTACATACAATTTAAGCTCTTCTCCTACTCTTTTCTTTTATTTTTCATCTTTGCTTATTATCTCTTCTAAAATCCTAGACAACTCACCCTCTTCTTTCTAAAAAACAATCATCCAATTCATAAAAATCTCGTTAGATTGCATCAAATTGAAAATTGTCATTATTGGGTTTCAAATTTGGAGACTTTCAAAGCTTTTCTTAATTAAGAGTTATCTTTTCAAATCGATGCTTCCACAATTAAATTATAAAAGGATTCAGGGTTGTTTCCTTTTCAATTATATTGATACATCTTTTTTTTTTTAAATTTTGACATTCTAGGTTTTTTAATATTGCTATTTTTGAATTGTTTAGGACTTTCAAAATTATGTACTCCTTTATGAAATGATTGTTGGATATTGTACTTATGCTTATGTTTTTTTTACAATTTCAACCTTTAATTTTTTCAAAACTTGTTTTTATTTAATTTTTCAAATTAGGCATAATATCAAAATTGGATCTATTGCTTTTGGTCAAAATTAAATATTTTGAGTTTAAATGTCTAATAACACTCTTAATTGAGAAAATTTATCAATCTTAATCAAATTTGTTTTGATCTTTTAACCAAGTTCGCTTGATACACGACACTTCATATTTTGCTTTTTTAGAGACATGATTTGTTCTTAATAATTTCATCAAGGGGGAAAGATTGTTGATATTAGATTTAAGGGGATTGTTGATATTAAATTTAGGGGGAGTGATGACATTTAAAATGAGTGACTTTTGTATATGTGGTGACTTTTGTTTATATGATACTTTTATGCTTGAGTACATTTCTTTTATCTATATCTATGACCTTGATATTGAATTATGTTTTATAAATTAATTAAGGGAGAGGTAATCATTATCTTGATATGGATAATTATTTGTGTGTTTAATCTTCTTATTACTCTCTAATATTACAAATATTTTTCATCATTAAAAAGGGGGAGATTTTTGAACTAAGAGACATTTCGCTTGATGTTTTGATGATAACAAAACATAACAACTACTAATGAGTTTATTATTTTTATGAGAAACAATAAGAGAACAAAATGTAGTTATAAACTTAAGAAGATACTCTATGAAGATTATAAATGGAAAGATAAAGGTTGTAACTTACAAAGTGAAGATCAAGTCAAGAATAAAAGAAGATCAAGTGTCATCAAAGTCATTTACATTTTGTATTATTAATTGCAATCACATTTTGTTGAATTGTTAATCTCAAAGGCTCACCACACATAAACATTTATTTTTTTATTTCATTGTATGAGTCTTTTCATTCATTAAGAGATGTTAAAGCTTTCGTTTTAAGAAAAAATCCTTTTAATTTTTTCTATACTTTTTAGGGAATATTTTAGGAATTATTTAAATCATAATTGCCTTGAATAAATTAAGTTTGAGCATTTGAAGTTATTAAAACTATATTTTTAGGTGGTTCAATTGACTTACACAGTTTAGTGGTCAACTAATATAGGTGAAAGTTGTCAAATTTGATATACTGAGAGTTTGTAATAACATTAGTTGATATAATGGTAGTATATTAATATGCCTTTAGTTATTGACCAATCTCATAATGGCGAGTGAATCTACACTTTTAATACATACTGGTTAATCAATATATTAGTCTAGTCAATCAATACTCTACAAATAACTAGTTTAACAACTATTCTTTGGCTCCAATAGCTAATAGGGGCCTCAATATCCTATAAATACATTTTTTCTTCACAATCCTATAAATACATGTTTTCTTATTGGATATAGCATCAATAAGTATTTAAGTGTTTTTTTACAAATATTTCTAAATGTTTTCCATTCATTTGAACATCATTATCTTATATTTGTGTGAGTGTGTCTTTTTGATGTTATCAAATGATAAATGAGGTATTATATTATTGTACTTTGGTTGTTCATATGAAATCAATGTTTCTCTTTGTTGTGAAAGAAGATTGTAAAATGATTCTTTTTTATCAAGAAAAGATTGTACAAAAATTATTTTCATCTTGAAAGAAGAATTATAATAGAATTACAAGAAAATCTTATGAGTAAATGTAGGGAAGGGTTGTTTGTCAAATTACTATAAATCGGTTTGCGTTGTCTCTTCCCTATCATCTTTAAGTTATTATTCAACTGGTTGATTGATTTATGCTAAGCAATTTCTTTATTCTTATATATACTGATTGTTATTAAATTGAGTTATTTTGTTGGAAATTTTCATTAAATTTGTAAATACCTAATTCACTCCTCTTTTGAGTAATAAGATGATTAGCGTATGTCTTAACATGGTTTTAATAATAAAAAATACTATTGTTTTTTTTACAAAGAAAAAATGCTACACGCGATTACTCGAACGTTCGCAGAGCTCTGCGGTACATAACTCCTTGCTGGTCCCTGTGGAGGAGCTCTAGGACTGGCATAGGAGGTTTCGTAAGAAGATGTATGCCTGGTTTAGTCTTGACTGCTATGGCTGCCAGATTATCTGTGTATTGGTTTATCAAGACATCAAGTACTATAGAAGAATAGACTGAACAAATGATTTACTGAATAAATTGAACAATCAAATAATATAAAATAAGCAAAGTAGAGGAAATAAAGTTTAAGAGAATTTTAAGACATTTTAAGTCAAATGGACCAAAAAAAAAAGAAACAATATTCACGTCATGTATAACAATCATTATAATTTTTCTTATAATTTTATCATTATTCTTTCCAATGAATTAGGAGTTTAATCATTGCGTGATCATTTATATGTAGGTAAACACATACTTTATCATGATAAAGGAAAAATTTTAAAAATCTATTAATCTATAAACAAAATTTAATGAACTTTTGAAATAGTCTTGATCGATGCTTTTGTGAGTTTTTCATCTTTGAAAGAGTTAAAGTTTGAAAATTAAGTTTAAATGACTTATTTTGTGAATAAGTATTGTTTGACATGTAAATAGATTAGGTTGTTCACTATTGAATATTGTAAATCAGTTGTACTAATTATTGACTAAAACATTGTTCACCAACTAAATAAAAGGTGTTATTTACCAGGTAAATAAGAGATCAGATCATCATTTCTCATTATTTTGTTCCTATTCTGTTCCATGAAAATCATCTATTTAATAAATAAGACTCACAAAAATTAGACAGATGGGAACAAGGGGAATAGAAAATCTATTCCCAATAGATAGAGGGTTATGAGTGATTAACTATCGATAGGTCTACAAAGTGATTAAGAGAAGTCTTGTTGTCTAGTTATCCAATTAAAGGTATGTGATTGCCCAAAATTAATTAATATAATATTTAAATATTAAGTATAAATAGAGTATAATTAAACTGTACAGAGAACTTTTAAAATATTATAAAGTTATTAAGATCTTTGAAAACTTAAAAATAGCAATTGAGTGAAAGTGTGCATTCTTATAATTCATTATTATTATATTTATTATATAATTATTTTTATGGATAATTTATTCATTAATTATTAAAATATAATAATAAATAACACAATTTATTCCATCTATTTCATATGAAAACAAACATTATTCATGCAGGTAAAATAATGTATAGGAATGGAGAGAATGGTGTAGAGAATGTTTTCATCACTTGAACTAATGCAGGTGCAAGTGTACAAAAGTTGATGTAAATTTCTTCAAGGAGCATGATTTCAATTGTGACTTGGGAGCTGTTCACACTTTCTTGATATCTTTGACAAATGTGGTTTGTATAGCTGAATTACCAACCTCTTTGATCCTCAAAGTTGAGTATATAATGCAACTAATATTTTAAGTTGAAATTTTGTTTCTGCCCTGATCCATATCTATTGAATTTGTTTCCTAGCAGCTTTTTGCTGGTCAAGTCAAATTACTTGGCTAATTGGGTTTCATAAGACAAAAAGCTGATACTATATTATCCAAATCTTTTTAACCCCAAAAATTCACAATTATAATACATTTAAACTTTGAATATTGTAAATAATAAATATTTAATAAATTCAAAATTCAAAATTAAGTTCATAAAATTCTCAATTTAAATAACTAATAAGGGAAAAGGGCAAAGAATAAAGCTCAGTACAAAAGGCTCTTTGTTTTATAAGAATCGAGGGAGAGTCATCGATTATATGCAACATTTCTTTTATATTTTACAAAGAGAATGTTTTTATGACTCGATCATGTAACCTTTACTTTACAAAGGAATAACCTTTACTTTTTACTTTAAGGCTCGTCCTTAAAAGGCAAATTTTAATGCATAACGCTCTCCGTTTTGTGAAGGTCGAAGGGGGTCATTAATTGTTCACAACTTTCCTTTTATATTAAATTGTTATTTTTATGAATCAAATTTATGACCTTTCAGATACAAATGAGTATTATTAGTAACTCTTGATACAAAATTAGTGTACTTTTTCACAAAAAAAAATCCTTGAAGAATTCTTAGAAATGATCCTTGATTATGGTCAAAAGAGATAACTCCACTATACCCTTTGAGGACATGGAGTCCAAGTTTTGGCTGCAAGTTGCTTGACATGATTTCTCGTGAACGTGGTCTGAGCAACTAAAACGACGTCCTCATGACTACCATAAATGAAGTTTATCCTAAAGCTTCACCAAATGAACCTAGCGTGATGAAGCTGTCCAATCCTTTTCTTGTCTTTTATCTACACATCATCACCACCAGAACTTAAAACAAGTTGAAGTATGCTGCTCCAACCGAAACCTTTTTGATCATGCATCTATGCTACGCTTGATGAATTAAGAACAAATACTCACTTTTTGTCGCCACCTGATTAAGATTAGCCTAAAGTTTTCTCAATCAGTTGATGACTTCGATCAATAGTTTCAACCCATTTTCCCTTTCCTTTTGTAGATTTCTTTTTCCACGACGGAGGTTTGAACTGAATGCACAGACGAAATGAATAATTAATTGCTACAAGCAAATAGAGCGAATAGAACAACATAATTGCATATTTCCTGATCTACTTTAGAAAGTGTTCATTTTTATGGTAATCTAAATTATAAAAAATATATGCAGATAATTTAGAAAAGATAAGTTATGTTCAAACATTGAAACCAATCTTTTTTATGAAGTTTTAAATTTAAAGAGTTCAAAATTTTGAATTATAAGTAAGAGTTATAATTCTCATCAATTTTAAAAATAATAGTTGGTTAAAATAAATATAAAATAAAATTATAACAATTATTTAAGTTAAATTTACTGATTTAAATAATTTATTTAAAATATATATT
>JAOTIZ010000001.1:22010231-22041268 GCA_027123425.1 Erythroxylum panamense | reverse complement strand
CCCATAATATTGTCTTTTCACTGTTTTATAAGCGTAAGCTTTATTAAGTTAAATTAGTAGGGTAAAATATTTAAGGTTTAGAATATTAAATTAGTATTAGATTGTTATAAAATTGATTAAATATTAAATAAAATTAAAGAATTTAAAATCTGATTAAAAGAGATTTTTTTACTCATCAAAGAATTAAATTTTAATTAAAAATTAAATAAAATTAATTGATTTATTTTAATTTATAAAAATGTATTATTTTATAAAATTAAACAATTAACTATTAAATCGATTTTTAACAATAAGAGTTATTAAATTAAATTAAATATAAAAAATAAAAAAATTGAACTGAAAAAATAAAATAATTTAAAATTTTTTCCATTGTTAATTAAATTTTTTAATAATTACCATTATCAGAACATCTCTATCATAAAACAAAAAGACAAGCCATGAGTGTTTTAATCATAGAATAAAATGAAAGAATATCCAAATGGGATCCAAAAAAAAAGGCACGAAAAGAACAAGACCAATAAAAGGTGGTCCCTTTTTGTTACTTTTGGAGTATGCTTATCCATGGTCCAAACTCCAAACTCATGATTTTTTAAATACGCTCTCTCTAGATTATCAAATCCAAATCTAACACTGCCCATAACTTCATTAATGCTCCTTTCCTTTCATCACAAGCTCTTTTGTCTCAACCCACTTGCCCTTTTTCTTCTTCCTGTATACCTTCTGTGTTTAACAAATGTAAGTATAGAGTTCAGATTTTCTGTCCAGTTTTATGATGTCTTATTGTGTTCAGTGAATCTCAGCCATTTATTTATGTAGGTCTCGCGTGAATCCCGCATAAATAAATGTGAATCCCACAGAAATAAATGGCTGAGATTCACTGGACACAATAAAACACCATAAAATTAGACAGAAGATCTAATCTCGTAAGTATAAGTATACATACCCATACATCTACAGAAAGCTATTTGACTAAGTATGGAAAAAGTTCTAGAGATGTGACGTCAACAACTTTTTCCATAATTGCACAAGGAGGATTTGGATTAGGCACCCAACTTTGAGAAGTCAAGAGTATTTGGATAAGGCAGCTAACTTTAAGAAGTCAACTTTATGATCCCTTCTATTATCTAGTTCTTTCCACTTTGTTTATGTTAATTTCTATCTATCTTATGAGCATTTATTCTTCCAATAAATAAGAATAGGAAGAAATGATTTGAACTTCTTTTTGACAATTTAGTACAATAAAGGTGAAATTAAATACAATTTAACAATAATTCTTAATTTATACTCTTAAAGATGAAAAATATTAGTATGTCAATTTTATTTTTATAAAAAAGTTAAAACTTTTTTTATTTATATATTGTTATTAGTGATAGATAAAATGTCTCCCCACTAAATTAATTTTTAATTGAATAAATTTGAGGATAAGTTAATTTCAATAAATGGTACATAATAAACCCGTATATAAAATAATATAGGTCGCATTAAAATAAAGATAATTTTAGTAAGAAAGTTATTTAATTTAAGTAATAACGCTAATCTCTAAAAATTTTTTATTTCAAAAGGTTGAAAATTTGAGTCTCATTGCACATATTGTAATTTGTTTTAATCTTAAAAAGGATAATTGGTTGAGATCAAAAACATATTAAAAATTATAGAAGTTATTCAAATTAAATTCATTATTTAATTTTGATTTATTAATTTATAAAACAATTTATTTAGTTTACATATTAACTTTATCTAATGGAAATGATCTTATCTTTAATAATCAAGCTAAACATCATTGGTTGAAATGCAGGTTGAAGTTTACGGAACAGAGGAAGTGATCTTCTTCTGTTGCAACTTGTAACTGAAGACCAACAGCTTCAAAAATTGACACAAAAACCTTTGAGAACCTCTTCAGTCTTTACATCTAAAATCCTAACTGGCAATAGAGACGGAGTCAGTTTCGACGTCTATTTTAACAACACTACAATGGCTGTCATCACATGTCCATGGGCCTAAGGTGAAAGGGCATAATTTAAGCATGACGTAGGGCCAGCATCAGAAATGAAACTAGGTCAGTGTACTCTTCCCCATGAGTTGGGTTACAATTGCATACAACTGGATGATTGGAGCAGCAGGTGTGAGAGCTAATCATGGTTTGCCGAGATGACAAGGGAGTTCACTGGACCACCGGATAGATATGAAAATATGAGAGAACAGTCGTGATTTTGTTCTTGATCTGTGATGTGGTTCAATCCAGGCTCTTCATCTTCCCCTGAAAAAGGATGCCTGTGGTTGAATGCAACACTCACGTGCATGCAATGTTTTACACCAGAAACAGAGACAAGAGTGTAGGACCCAAGGGTTCCTGTCAAAGTTTGAGCTTGATATGCCACCAACTCAGTCAAGTTAACCATAACCACCGTGTGTACCTTTGCAAAAAGATGAATAAAAATGGAGCCTTTACATGGTAAAACTTGAAATCCCCCTCTTTTAACTACCACAAAACCAACTTTCTTTTCTCACTGTGCTTATCATTCTTTCTCCACTTAAATCCTTCCCTCCCTCTCTCCCTCCCTCCCTCCCTCCCTCTCTCTCTACTTCATCTGCAAGTTGATAAAGGTATGTGCTTGCCACACTCTTAAGTAATACTTAACTGGAATTCTACGCTTATTTAGTGTCCCCAAGCTTTTGCTTTTCCTGACACACAACTAATATTTACCTCTTCTATGTTTTCCAGGGTTTATAATTAGCAAGAGTCAGCTATTATTTGGATTGACTCAAACTCAATTCTTGTTAATAGACTCTATGTTCATATTAAAAATTCTAATATAGTACTTTTTTTCTTTTTTTATTGTAAGCACCTATGAGAATTCTCAATATAAATCCAAGTTCTAAAAATTTGCAGATTTCTGCTGTTCAACTCATATCTGCAGTGATATTGTGGTACAGGTTTCGTAGATGTTTGGTTGGATACAGGCTTGTCAAGAATGAGAGGCTGGATTCCCTTATCCGTCCCTGAAGCCGTGTGATTGAAGGAAATTGAGAAAGAAAAGCGTAGTTTTGTGAGACACTCCAATGCCAGTTCCTCTTGCACCCTATCCTACTACTCCTCCACCACAATATACGCCACCTGCCAATGGTATCTTAAATCACTCAATTTTTATTTCTAAAAAAAGAAAAATGAGAAATGGTCATGGCCTTGATAATTCAAGTTTCAGTTTCTAATGTAACATAATTGATGGTGATGATGATAGTTTGACATGGTACAAAACTGGAATGTGAAGTTTGATGGTGATAGTGTTAACAACCTTTTTTTTTTTCTTGTTTATCAGGTGCACAGAGCCAGCTTGTCTGCTCCGGATGTCGAAACCTCTTACTCTATCCAGTTGGAGCAACCTCCGTCTGCTGTGCGGTTTGCAATGCAGTCACAGCTGTGCCACCTCCTGGTATGAATCTTTTACCTACTTCGATTCACTAACTAGCTTTCAATCCACTGTATCAAAGTTAGAAAATGCCTTCAATTCCATTCTTTCTTTGCATCACAAGGTCATTAAATCAAATACTCATTTTAGTTTATATTTTTTACTTGAAAAATTGTTGAAATCCAAATGGCACTCTTAAATAATATTTAGTTATGTCCGAATAATAATTGTATGTGGAACTTTGAGAAGGGACCGAAATGGCACAGCTGGTTTGTGGAGGCTGTCACACCTTGCTCATGTACATTCGTGGAGCAACAAGCGTGCAGTGTTCTTGCTGTCACACAGTCAATCTAGCCTTGGAAGGTAGGAAGGAACTGTATTTATTTACCTCCAAAAAGAAGAAGGCAAAAAAAAAAAAAAAAGATTAAGAAATGTAAGAATGAAAGGGGTATTTATTTATTCTGGCAGCAAATCAAGTGGC
Organism: Erythroxylum panamense; assembly: GCA_027123425.1. Classification (NCBI taxonomy): domain Eukaryota; kingdom Viridiplantae; phylum Streptophyta; class Magnoliopsida; order Malpighiales; family Erythroxylaceae; genus Erythroxylum; species Erythroxylum panamense. Next base: position 22,037,380 of record JAOTIZ010000001.1, on the reverse strand, counting down.
ACACGTCAACTGTGGAAACTGCAGGATGCTATTGATGTACCAATATGGAGCCCGATCTGTCAAATGTGCTGTCTGCAATTTCGTCACATCCATTGGGGTCAGTATCTGTCTATTTGTCTACGTTCAAACTTTCAAACTAGACCAAGTTGCTTCCATTAAAGCTCCTCCCTTTTTTCTTTTTTGTATCGACCCTTTGATGGTATTGGTACTTCTTCAATAAAAGATCCACTGCTTTTATTGAGTGATGCAGGCCTCAACAAGCGCCACTGAACACAAATTCAACACTACTTGATTGAAGAAGAAGACAGACGACGTTACACACCTAAAGGTTTTTGCATACTTAAGAGAGTATATCCCGTCCAGTGAGCCTCAACTTTTGAGTGAAGGCAAATTCAAGGAATTTCCTTCTCTTCTTCACATGTATAGAGTTACAATCCTTCTTTTTTCTGCGTGACCTTGTTAATTACTATGAATAAGCAGTTTTGGCAGATTTGGAAATGAATTGTGAGGTATTTAAGTTATGTATCAGAACGATGTTTTAGATTAAGAGTGCTGCGTTAGACTTTGACAAATCCTGGGATAAGATAAACTTCATTTTCTGATTGGTTTGACATGTCTGTTCAAAAGATGACATCAAGATCACGGCAGATAAAAAAGATTCATTGAAGATACTGAATTGTGTATGCAAACAAGTACTCCAAGAATCATGAAAATTAGAGGACGGAAGAAACAGGGGACCATAAGAGATATTTCAGATTATGACAATAATCAAAGTTCGCTTTTCTTAGACAACTGGTGGCCACGATTTGTATGAATAGAAATTGGTGTTGTGTCTAAAATATGTCGTCATATTAGCCTCGCAGGTTAATGAAGGCCTAAACTTGCTTAGGCCTTCATTACCAAGGCCCACGAAAGGCCGAGACCTCAAGGTCAACAAGTCTCCTTAAAAGTCAACAAGTCATCTTCAACGACCTGCCAATATTTTGTATGTATATGTATGTTACCGGCCACCAATTCTTACGAAAAATGCCAAAAAGGGCTAATTGATTGCTAAAACTTGCAAGTACTAATTGAATCGAATCCGTTAATAACTTAACTTTCAGATTAGGGGGTGGTAGAATCACCGAAACCATGATTGGAACCACTGTTCCTACTTACCCCTTAGGAGGATCAATCTACTTAATACACAGCAGGTATCCATCTCATACCATTTGGCAGTACCATCACTTCCCACAAGATTTGTAAATCATATCTGATCAAAGTAGTCTAGAACCAATTGTAGTATCAAAACTAATCAGAAATTCAGCTATTGATGATACAATAATTGGGTGCAGGGTTCTACAAGACACACCTCAATGAAAATTACATATCTATTCAGAAAGAAACAAGCTGGATAAACCCAAGCACCCTTCAACTGAATTTTCCCATCTTAGATGTAATGTCGCCACTGTTCAGTTCAGACGTAGCAGTAGCAGTTCAGTTACACCGTAACGCGTGCATTAATCATACCCACTGCAATCTACCTTGATATTCCACACACTGTTGGACCTTTCCATCCTGGGACATTGCTTGTTTTGTTACTTTAGCTTGCCGGGTTTCATACTTCATTTTAAACCTCGGTATTGGCTTTTGATGGTCATCATGATTCCATGTCTCTGGCAAAACCTCATCAATGAACTCATCAGCAACATCTCCGTCTTCATCTATCCTGAGGCGCTTTCCATACCACCTTAGACCCTAAACACACAAAAATAGTGACTGTATATATCAGTTTTGCAATACAAATACTAAGCTTGACTTGTGGCATAGTTCCTAATATTAATGCACTGCATATGCTTTACAAAGTCATACAATGTGATCAGGTCGCTGATTAGCAGTTGGTAAAAAGGTACACAATTTTGTGGATCAAAAGCTTCAATAATCAAGAAGCTATCATCCCAAAAGTGTGTTACAGATTCATACAACGGAAACCAGGTTGTTTACAAGCAGTTCATAAAAGATAAACAACATAATGGCTCAAAGCTTCAATAAGCATTAAGTCATCATGCCAGAAGTGAGAGATTCAATTAATCAACCAGGAAAAGTATAGTGGTTGACAACTAACACAATATCCAACCCATCAATGTTAGCTAGAACGAAATTTAAAGAATGTCAAACTAAATCCATGAAAACCTTAAACCCAATTTTCTGGAAGTTCAAGCAATCCACAGCAGCACTCACATAACAACCCTCATTATGCATTTGTTCACAAGCACAAATACACAAATGTGTACAATGTGCGTGTGTGATGTGTGTTTGTGAGAAAGAGAGAGAAAGCAGTTTTATAGACACAATGGTAAACCCAAAATGTAAATAAAGGTGAAATAAAATGAGTCATATGCCTAGTGATGTACCAACCTACTTTGAAACAAGACCAAATTACACATTTCCGATCTTATGGTACTCAGTTGAGACTGAGAGGTTTGAATGCAGAGTGACAATTGGCAATACACCACAAAAGAGCAAGTAAATAAGCAGTTTTGCAGAGAAACAACGGAAAGGATAATAAGATGGCGTGGTGCTGTAAAATCCCAAATGGCAATATGCATCTATGATTAAGCATGTATACCTTTAGAAAGCAGAAAACATATTACCTAACACAAGAAAAATATAGGAGCTATTATTGGTCATGAAAGTACAGATAATGAATGTGCAAAAGGTGCAACCTGAAGCTCTGGTATGAGTAAAGCTTCTATGTAGTTATCCAAAGGGGAAACTGCAGCTATGATCTTAGTGGAATCCTGTAAAAGAAAGCTGAGCCACTCTTTTGCAATTAAATGTTCACCAAATTTCTAACCTCTTGTTCATGTGAGGCAATTAGTCATTTGAATTAAGTTGTATCTTCATTGCCACCACAATCCCCTCCTGCTTCTCCCCCAACAAATCACCCTCCTACCCCAACCTACTGCACCTCACCTTCGACTACCATGCTCAGTCAATGTATGATAGTAATTCACAGTTATCAAGCAGATATTAGCTTTTAGCTGTTAACTAAAACAAGTGGGAAAACTCTTCTACTTTCCCCTTTGGTTAACTTTCTTATTCCTTTCCTATGCGATTATAAAAAATGCTACTATTTCATAGAAAACTGTCATAATAGTCCAATATTGATGTGCTCTAGATACAGAACATTCCCCCTCATAATTACCATACCTAGTGGCTAAGAACGAAGTTTGATCCATACAGAGTCAGACTAAGTCTCATTGCCAAAAACAAAATCAAAACAGGCCTTGATGCAGCACGCTCTAAGCTCTTAAATTAAAAAAAAACCCAATATTTTAAACCCACTGTAGAAGCCTCACTCTATCTCCATATTGTAGCTCATTATTATCCCATAGTCAAACAGTTCAGTGCGATTGCATTTTCTATACTATCTTGGTATAACTCGACCACTTTCATAACAGAAACCAAATAAGGGGAAAAAAAAAAGGAAAAGAGTTCAGCTGTTGCTGACAGATAATAGAACCAAACTAGCATGAATAGCCAAATAAAACGGAATGAGATTAGATATCAATATACACAAGCAGATTAAACCAATCATTTCAACAGTGTCAGTGCAGACACAACTGCTAGTGTTGCAACAGAACCACAATGATCAGGACCAATCAACGAGAACGTTACAGCATATAAGAAGACAACATTATGTTAATCATGAAAAAAATCCATTAAAGCTCCATCAAACACGAGGATAACCATCTTAGCACAGATCTTTACAGCAAAAACATTCTGGTCATAAAGATGGTATAAAGGTACTGTAGAAGTTATGATCCTATGAGGGACAATTAAAAAAAAAGAAACCAACGGCTGATGTAAGCCTGATAACGGAAATTCTTAGAAAACAAATAAGTGAAACTGATGTAAGCCTCCTAACAGAAATTCTTAGAAAACAAATAAGTGAAAACGAGAATATGAAAACTGACAACAAGCCATTCATACGTGCAATGAAGTTTATTCCAATGCACTAATAAAGTCATGTACTGCACATACAAACTACGTGTATCTAAATCTATGTCTCACTGAGAATGAACTCATCCTTTAGTTGTTGATGAACTCATCCTTCAGTTGTTGCTCTTTTGTACAGAAGATGTTACTGCTATTGCCTCGCCAAAATCAACAGAAACGAGTAGTGTTTCTATTTCGAAGTACCACAGTAGGAAACAATAAGTTCCCACCCCCGAAATTGAACCCATGGACATTAAAATGTAAAAACAGCCTTTTCCCTTAAAAAAAGATGTGATCACAGCAAGTAAATCACTAAAATTCAAAGTATGTCAAAGCCATCACTTCCTTGTTTCCCAGATTCCGATATTCCAATCCAAACAGTAACCAAAAAAGTCAAACTTGATGCGATAAAAGAGAGAAAGAAACAACAAGCAAAAGAATTCGCCTTGGAGAGGATTAAAAAAAGCTCACCTGAACGCCGCCATCGCCGGAGCTACAAGGGACAAGAATAGGGCCGAGATGGGGACGTTCAACAGCAACCTGGACAGGAACGCTGAACCCTTTACGAGGAAGCCCGGAATCTTGAAACTTTTGATGAAATTGAGGTTGGCCGTGATTCTGACGATTCTGATCTCCTTCACCACCACCACTACTACCTTCTTGTTGATTCTTCGTTTCCTGTCCTCCGTCGTCCCTAGCAAGCCCCAGAAGCCCAGCGATCCTCCTAAAGAATCGCATTCCCAACAAAATCAATCTATACTCAACTGTAAAATGAATCACAAAACCAGACAGAGTAACAGATTGAGAGAAAGATTGGATTTTTGTAAAGGGAAAGTATGGTGCTTTCTTTATTATAAAATGCGTGGGGTTTAAAGAAGAAATTTTGTAAATGGAGAATCAATGTATAGAAGGAGGAGAAAATGAGAAGTAGGCATTGGAGGATTAAAGCATCTTTGTTAAAGATGGCTTTTGGTATGCTTTTTGACTTCAATCCAATCCAAAGCTCATCAATTGCATCTCCAAATTTAGATTGTCTGTACTACATTGGCTGGCATTTTCATTTGCTTGACTCTTTTCTATTTCTTTTAAAATTATTATAAATTCTGGTTCAGATCTAAACTCTCAAAAGTCAATAAATAAAATTTGACTTTTAAATTTCAAGAAACATTATAAATTAATATATTAACATTTTGGTTTGAATTTAATCTTCTAAAAGTTAATAAATTAATTTGAATTTGAATTTAAATTCGAACAAAAAAACTAGTCCGATAAAATTTTAATGAAATTATTTTAATTTGAATCTATTTAAACCAATTTGATCAAAATATTATTACTTTAATTTAAAGTTTAATATGATCAAATTGAAAAATAATTTATTTAATTACAAACTTAGCCTAACCTCAACCCGTGACCAAATTGGGCCGAATTATTTTGACCAATGATCCACCCATAATCAAATCAACTCAGGGCCGAAATTGTCAAGCCCAGTTAACATCGTCATAATGCAGCAGTTGGTTGAAAAATATCATGAGTTGGTGAAACGCACGCGCCGGAGAGAAAGAGCGAGCGCTGCATTTGTTCGTTTTTTTGGAAAGGCGCTGCGTTTGTTAATAGCTGCGTCTCTTTAAAAGTTTTCAAGTTCCGATTTTCCTCCGGAGCTACAGTATTTATTTCTAGAATCCTGAATCACTACAGTTTGTTGAGCTTGTCAGTTTAGTTCTTCAGATTTGGAGCATCATTTAATCATCACGGCCGCTTCTTCTTGTGGGACTTTGATCCACTGGATCAGAGATGCCTGTTGCTGCTTCCGCCATCTACTTCTTGAATCTCCGCGGTGACGTCCTTATTAACCGACTTTATCGCGACGATGTCGGGTATGTGATGAAAGTTTGATAATTGATAATTGAATTTGCACAAAGCTTTTCAAGAGTGAAATGAACCGAATTTGGAGTTGCTTGGATGATTTTTTTTCAATTTTTAGGTATTAGTGTTTGATAATCATTCTTCCCCTTAATGGGTGCCGCTTTGTTGTGCCTAATGGTTTAATTTTCAGCCAATTTTCCATTTTTTTATGCTTGAATTTTGCTCTGGTTGTTGATTTTCTTTGTTAAGTTTTTTAGTTGCCACTTTTTTGGGTGATACTATGGCTCCACAAAGGATTACCTTTTAATGTTAAGCCTGCTCTATTGCGCTTTCTCTAAAAATTCAGTTAACATATTAGTGTTAGTTTGACTTGATATGCTAATGAGCTTTTCATTTTCCATTCCATTCTTTTTTTTTAAAATGTTTTTACCAACCACATTATTTATTGTATTTGATCTTGTACAAAGCTCTCACGTTAATGTCTTTTCAGCAGAAATATGGTTGATGCCTTCCGGATCCATATAATGCAAACTAAAGAACTTGGCACATGCCCAGTGAGGCAGATTGGAGGCTGCTCCTTCTTTTACATGAGAATCAGCAATGTCTATGTTGTGATTGTTGTCAACAGCAATGCAAATGTGGCTTGCGCTTTCAAGTTTGTTGTTGAGGTAGTCAACTTCTTTACAATTAGGTTTATTCTTCATTTTGGCATATCATTATTGTGACATGTAACGGACAGGCTTGTTTCTTTGTTATTTCATCTACAGATTATTTTGTTTCAGTTGGATGATTCAATGGGATTTAGAAGACTTTACTGTTAGGAACTCTAAATCAATCAAAATCGACCCCAATGTTTCTTATGTATATTGTTCACTGTCTATGAAAGGCACGGTATCTCAGTCTTGTTTTGCAAATGTTGAGGAAGAATTTGTCTTCTTTTCTGATTACGTCTTTTCTGGCCTTTAGGGTTGTGGTTGTAAAGCAATAATGTTGTGAGGCTTTTGGTTTCTTAACTGACCAGTATGTTGTGTTATATGCAGGCTGTGACATTGTTCAAGTCCTACTTTGGTGGGACTTTTGACGAAGATGCCATTAGAAATAACTTTGTTTTGATCTACGAGCTATTGGATGGTGTGTGCTCGGCATTGCATACTTTGTCTCACCATTGTTGTTTCCTTTTAAGATTCTCAGATTTTAGTCAACTTCTCTATGTATTTAGGGATCACCCTGGCTTCCATTATGTGACAAATGGAAAGCCAAACCATTAACTTTATTTTTAGATTTGTAACACTATATGATTGAACAAATGACCGTTCTCTTATAATTGCAGAAATTATGGACTTTGGTTATCCTCAAAATCTTTCTCCTGAGATTTTGAAACTATATATTACTCAGGAGGGAGTGCGCTCACCATTTTCTTCCAAGGTTTGGCTCTTCTTATAATTTCCAACAAGTTAACACATTTGTAGTGTAAATTAATTTATCTTCCATTGTTCTCTGGAAATTACAAATGTACGGAGTTGCACAGTTGATGAATTTATTTATGTCCATTTAGGATTAAATAGTCTACATTTTTTTGCTTATGTCTTTATTTTCCAACTATTGCAAATAATATGACAGCCTACAGATAAACCTGTCCCCAATGCAACATTACAAGTCACAGGTGCTGTTGGCTGGCGGAGAGAGGGCCTTGTTTATAAAAAGAACGAGGTTAAGTGATCTTCTACTTCACTCTTATTTTATTAGAATGTGGCTGTTCTGCTGGATTTTCACATCCATTTCATGCAGGTTTTTCTTGATATTGTGGAAAGTGTAAATCTCCTTATGTCTTCAAAAGGTGGGTCTACTGATTGGTGGGTTCCTTTAGCTACTTATTTTGTTTTGGTCACCATGTGGATTGTGCCTAAACAATCTGTTCACTATAGGTAGTGTTCTTCGTTGCGATGTAACGGGCAAGATTCTTATGAAATGCTTCCTTTCTGGAATGCCGGATCTAAAGTTGGGTTTGAATGATAAAATTGGGATTGAGAAAGAATCACAACTGAAAAACCGACCTACCAAAAGGTAGATCTTTATGCCTTATGTTTATCATTTTCTTTCTATTATTTTTCAGCTGAAAAGGGTAAAAATACTATGGATACATGATTTCAAGTTACTACTTAGATGATAAGTTTTTCCTGGACAAAGAGTCAGAAAGTGAACATTCACCTACTAAGATGTAGAAGAGCAGAAATTGCATTCTGTATCAATCTACCTTCTCTTTGTTATTTTTCATTTACCCATATCGTCTTTTTTATTTTTGGAGAAATTCTTACTCATATTATCTTTGTTAGTTGATACCATGAAAATATTAACTTCTTACCTTTCTTGAGTCTTAAATTGATCACCTGGGTCTGTAATTGTATTCTATTGTTCCTTCAACTTTTGTTGTTTGCTGTAATTAGAAAGTTCCTCTGAATCTTGAACCCTGACTATGTTATTCAAATGTATTCAAAACTAGTGCTTATTAGAACTGAATCTTGTCAGAATCAGATAATAATCTGAGGTATCCCTAACCACTATCTTCTTCTCATATTTATTATTTTCTACTTTTTTTTAAATTATTATAAGGTGCTTAGAGTTTTACCTTGAAATATAAATTCCCATTTTGATACTATAGATTGATGGTTCTTTTAATGTATTTTTGGCTTAATTCTTCTCTTTGCCAATTTGAATGATTCGGGGTTTTGTCATCAATTACTCATGGAAATACTTCTTGGACTCTTTTGCTTAGTCGTTGTAAGAGATGTTCATTAAATCTTACATATGATGGTTCTTCCACTTATCTTCCACTATTGTCATTGTCCTCATTTGATATGATGATTTTCCCCATATCTTCAATAAGATTTTGATTGTATTTGTTTTGCAGTCAAGATTTTGAACCTTGCAGTAAATGACTATACATAAGTTGCTATTTGATGTTCTTTAATGCTCTTTGATTTGTTTGCGTTTTCAACTTTTTTGCACTGGATGTGTTAAATCTCTTGATTGTTAAATTTATATGATCACTTAAGTACATGTGTAAGTTAACTCAGAATTGTGTGATTGTCAAAGACTGCAAGATGTTATCTGCTCTCTCCCACCTATCCCCTCTTATTTCAAATTTACACTTCATTGTTGTGATATTTTTGTGCAGTGGGAAGACAATTGAGCTTGATGATGTTACTTTCCATCAATGTGTAAACTTGACAAGGTTTAATTCAGAAAAAACCGTCAGTTTTGTTCCCCCTGATGGTGAATTTGAGTTGATGAAGTAAGCCCTTAATCTCTTGGCATTGTCATATACTCTTGCAATTAGTGTTAAATTGTTTGCATCATGCCATATGCCGAGTTGTCAAGAGTTTTTCTTGTTGTGTTTCCCTTTTTCAACTGCAGCCTTTTCTTTATCAACTGTGACAAATTTCCAGAGTAGGAAATTGTTCTATCAAGTTATCCATATGCTGAATGAATAAAAAGTGTGAAAGGTGGTTGATCATGAACTCATTAAATAGAATCATGAAGTGGTTGATCCCAGAAAGGATCTGATTTAATTTGATTTGTTTTATATGCTACTGTAATGGTCAGTCAATCAGGAGTGAGATTTTTTTTAAAAAAAAATTACAGGTCCATCATCCCATGACATAACTGTAACTTCTCTTTTTTGACTATGAAGAGGTTCCCTGATGAATCGCTTTTCTGGACTTTCATCATTGAAATGCATCATTCTTACTTAATCTTCCATCAGTTAAACATGATTGTAAAAATTGTAAACATATTTTCCTTCCTTCACTTATTTATTCTTTTTCACTGTACTTGGCTTTTGTCTGAAGCATATAGTCGTGCTGTGTTCCTGTTATTCCTATTATAAGGGTTGGAGGTAAATTAAGTTATGGTTTTGTGATAATTTCTCTAAATCTTAGCCAATGGTCTATTAGTCAATTTTCTCCTTTAAGATCCTTTTCTTGCCTACCTATTTAGCAGTTTCTTCACTCTTGAATTGAGAAGGGCAATTTTTGTAATTCCATTTTCTTGTCTTGGCATAATGATTTGTATATTTGAAGGTATCGTATTACTGAGGGGGTTAATCTTCCATTTCGTGTGTTGCCAACAATTAAGGAACTCGGTCGAACACGCATGGAAGTGAATGTTAAGGTTTGAAGTTACATTGTAGTGCAATGACTACGTGTCTTGGGTTTAACTGAATCTTAATGTTTGAAGTCTTACATTGACCTGTGTTGTTATCAGGTGAAGAGTGTGTTTAGTGCCAAAATATTTGCCCTTGGAGTTGTCGTAAAAATTCCTGTACCGAAACAAACAGCTAAGACAAGCTTTCAGGTGACGTCAGGTCGGGCAAAATACAATGCTGCAATTGATTGTTTGGTTTGGAAGTGAGTACAAATTCCTTCTAACTTTGATGTCTATGTTCTTAGTGTTCCTTGTAATTATTAGATTGAAATTAAGGTCATGTCCATGCACTAGGCTTCAAAATTAAACTCAATTATCTTTGATCAAACATACTGATCGTTCAGCTAGTTGATTTTTGTTACCTCACTAATGATAATGTTAATTTTGTAATTTTTTTTAATTAGAATCTTTTCCATGTTTAGATTTTTTTTTCTTTAATTTGGATATGGCTATTCATTGGCACATTCTTGCAACAATTTCAGGATAAAAAAGTTTCCCGGTCAAACAGAGCCAACCCTGAGTGCTGAAGTTGAGTTAATTTCCACAATGGCAGAAAAGAAATCTTGGACAAGGCCTCCAATTCAGATGGAATTCCAGGTGCCTAATTTATTATACGTTGCTATTTAACCAAAATAAAGTCTATTACAGTAACGAGCATGCGTTAAGTCATACATCAAAACTCTATGTTGTGGCATGTCAAGATTTGGTATAGAGTTTGGGTCTGATTTTCAGATTATAAACATCGAATAATATTAATCTTTTATCGTCTTTAATTATTGGGTGTGCAGGTTCCCATGTTTACAGCATCTGGCTTACGGGTTCGCTTCTTAAAGGTACGCCATTTTTTAACTCAATACTGAATTTAGGTCGGTATCCAAAAGTTCAGCAGTGACATATAGTGATTGTCTGTAGGTATGGGAGAAGAGTGGTTACAATACAGTTGAGTGGGTTCGTTACATTACCAAAGCAGGCTCATACGAGATTAGACTGTAGATGGTGAGGGATTCTGTGGTAGAGAGACTTCTTTGGTTTTAAATTTGAACACAGATGGTGATCATTGACCATATCAATTTGCGGGTTTGACCTTCTTGAAGAAAGCTGTGAACATATGCCATACCTGTGTTGTGGTGAGAAGATGTACAAGTTGGGAGTTTTGTTTTCCAAGTTTCTGGATTCATTTTGTTCTTTTGTTGGTGTTGTATTTGTCCATACCAATATTTAAGGAAGCAGAGTAAAAGATTGAATCTTGTTGGAAGAGGTTTATGCTCTTTTATAACATTATGAGTTCTTTTTTTTTCCAAGTATGATGGTAAGCATTTTTTGGATTTTCTGTGGTTGTTTCTGATTTTTGCATATTTGACGAATTTTTCCCATTTTGTTCTTTTGTTGTTGTTATCTGAATGACAAAGGTCCAAGTTTTTCTGGTCCAGCGGGGCTGCTTTTTCAAATTCCATGATTTCCTCCAACAATCTTCACCTCTCCTTTTTGACTTTGGAAGTCTCAAGTTCTCATGTCCTAAAGTCTTATTGTTTGATTTTGAATGCTGTCTTGTTTCAGAAAATATCTTGTAACGTATCCCCAAATTTGATATTCTATAAATATTACAAAATATTGTGTTAGAATTATAAATTTAAAAAGTTAAATTAAAAAATTTGTTAAAAATATAAAGCAAGAAAAGGTACCATAGTGGAAATATTGGTTTTTGATAAGTTAATTAGAGGTGGAAGAAGAGTGGTGAGTTAGAGTTAGAGTTGATATTAAATACAATGTAGTCATTAATTGTATTATTAATCAATAAGGACTTAATCTTAGTTATTTTGGGAATTAACTCTAATTTTATATTAAGAAAATTAGGAGAAGAAGTCGATGGAATCCAATCCAAGGCTAACAAACAGGATCAATAAAAGACAAACAATCCTCTAAAAATAGTGAGAGCAACAGAAAGAGAGATTCAGGAAGCTTATTAAACCCTGATCAAAAACCCTAATTTTTTCATTTTAAAAAAAAGTAAAAGGAGGAGGAGAAGAAGAAGAAGAAGAAGAAGAGGAAGAGTGAGGGAGAGTATAGAACACACAGACAACACAACACAAACCCCACACGATCTTTACTCTATCTTTCTTTGCTTTTCCCACTAACTCCCCCAATTTTCCAAGCTACCAAACAGAAAACACCAAAAAGAACGAAAAAGGATAAACGAAAAAGAAATCAGAAAGCTACCCAATAATATGGACTCCAGAGAACCACCGTCGATACCACCGCACCCGCCGTCGTATCTTCACCAGCACCACCACCCACACCATCAGCAGCATAACATAATGCTTGATGGGGGTCCCACGTCATCGTACCCCACCCACACGGTCACTCACCCGTCTGTGATCACCACCCCGAATCTTCCTCCGACAGCCGCGGTTAGCGGTGGTTTCCCCTTTAACTCCGTGGGTGCTCAGCGTTCGCAAGTGAAGCAGCAGCTTGACGGTGGTGGTGTTGGTGGGGGGCTGAACTCGAGTGGGTTTGATGGATCGTCATCGCCGTCCTCCGGTGGAATGAGGTTTAGTATGGAGACGGCGAAGAAGAAGAGGGGAAGGCCCAGGAAGTACAATTCCGATGGTAACATTGCGTTGGGTTTGGCGCCAACTCCGGCGATTTCTTCCGGTGGTGTCTCCGTAGGTCATGCGGATTCCAGCGGTGGTGCTCCTGGCGGTTCGGCGTCGGAACCGCCGATTAAGAGGAACAGGGGACGACCGCCGGGCTCTGGAAAGAAACAACTCGATGCATTAGGTGAGTTTCTGCTGATGCTAACTTGAATTCTTTCTTGAAGTTTTTGCTTTTTAGTTGAAGCTTCTTGGCGTTGGTTGTAAGAGCTTGAAACTTTGAAAACCTTGAGTGTGGATTTTGGTTCTCGCGTTTTCTTCAAGATGGATTCTTTGAGTTTGAGTTTGATTTTGGTTTTTCAGGAGGAGTGCGAGGGGTTGGCTTTACGCCACACGTCATCACAGTGAAAACAGGGGAGGTATGTCTGATTTAATTTGAAGATTAACTTGGCGAGATGATTCACCTTGTGCTCTTTTCTCTCGTTGTATTACTAACAGTTGGAGTTGCACCTTCTTTTGTCCTTTGATCTGTAAAGTTTTGTTGGAAAGAGGACATGAAGGATGTGGTTAATTATGATATCTTTGAGGATATAATGTGTATGAATGAGGAATGTTAGTGGCAGGATGAAGCTTTGACGATGATGCCGATAGAAGTAGGAAAGATAGACTAGTTAATGGTCTAAATCACTTACATTGGTTGGATGTTGAGAGGTTTTGCTTTATTCTGTATTTTCTCTTTTATTCATTGTTAGTTTATTATTTTCCAAGGAGTTTAATGGTTGGATGCTCTCGAAGTAGAATTTGACTAGGTTTTGGCCTATTAAATATTTGAAGTAGATGTTTTTACTGCTTAATATTTGTGATCCTCTGAGCTTTAGAGAATGTCAATCTTTTAATTGGATTCATATGAAAAGATGAAGTAGCTTTAAACCTTATTTTCTTGATTTTTTCCTTTTCTGATATGTATGATTGTAAACTTCGACCTAATTTGGGTTATATCCATAGGGTCAGATGCCAGCAACTGAATAATTCTCGGAGGAGGGAGGAACTAGCATATCATGTTCTCATTATGCTTTAGTCTTAATTAATTAATTGGACAATCTGTTGAACACAAAAAGAGATTCAATAGTTATGCTTGGAGTTTTTATTTAACTGGTCTTCATGTACTCCGATTGCCCCCCTTGAGGAAGTTATTGTTTCACTGTAGTTGATATACATGAAATTATGTTTAATGTGACCTTCGTGTACTTTGGCTTGCACATTGTATGATTCTGTGGTTAGCAAGGTCTTTTTGATTGATGAAATGTGATTCCTATTAAAATATCAAACTTTTGTGTTGTTTGGAAAGAGCAAAGATCCAGTGTGGTTCTGAAGATGCATTTCTCAGCCTTTAGATATTAGATTTCAAATATTATTTGACATCTGAGTAGCAAGGTCCTGCCTTTTGCAGGACATAGCTTCAAAGATTAAAGCTTTCTCACAGCAAGGGCCACGAACTGTTTGCATTCTCTCTGCAAATGGTGCCATCTGCAATGTTACTCTTCGCCAGCCAGCAATGTCAGTGGGTACTGTGACATATGAGGTATTTTACCATCTGTTTAATATTTATCAGATAAATTATGGCAGATTATGGTAAAATGAGGCATGTGGCTTAGGTTTGACAGAATCACTCAAGTAAATATGCATATGACAAGCAACATTGTTGAAACTGAAGTTGGATTTACCCCTTTAAATGAAAATACATAGTCTTGTATTTTAAGGTGTAAAAATCCTACACTATAGAATCTTCTTTCTTTTTTTTTTTTTTTGTTGTTGTTGGAAAAGCGTTGAGACTCTACTGGGATTTGAACCTGGTAGAGGACAAGATTCATTGGCACAACCTTTTGTTTCTGTCAGATGATTTCCAGATGGTTGAGGTGAATTGTATTTTGAAGTCATGACACCTTTATCCCTTTCTTATAAGTATCCTTATTCTGGGTCCTTGATGTGTCCTAATTTCTGCACGCATTAATATTTTCAGATGATGTCTACTGTCTTGAAATGCATGGCCTTTTTTCTTTTTTTCCTCTTTCCCCTTCTCTTGGTATTCATGTGGTTCCTAAATGTATAATCTACATAACCAAGATTTTGACGTTTTTGTCTTTTGGTTGGGAGGCTTAATTGGCATATTCGCTGCAATTTTTTTTTTTCAAAGTGGGGGAGAGTTTATAGATGTTGGGCTGTTGTTTGTGCTGGCATCATGTATTTTGTTCTCAAGGTATTTGGTAATTTTGAAGGGCATATAAACAACGCTCTTGGATCTGTGATAGGTCAAATATCACTTGTGGGTTGGTAGTTTTCAAGGCTGCTGTTCTTAGTTAACCTCTCACAGACCATCTCTAGGACAGTAGTGTTCTTCTGCGACCTTTAATGGTCTTGTGCTTCCTAGGAATTGGCCTATAGTTCTATCTCCTTTATCCTATAGTTTCTTATAGGATACAATTTATAGTTGAGTGACATATTGACTAGAATGAAGTTTTAATTTGCAAGAACTGGTTATATTGCTAGAATTATATTACTCTAGATCCAATTCCAAATTTAAATTTTGCATTTGGCATTGGTAAACTTAGTAATTAATACTTGCAAAAAAATGCTACTCAGGATGAATTTGTATGTTACATAGCATAGTTTTCTCCCAAAAATTTTCAAATGTTCAAGCAGAGTTTTTATAAAAACCTTACTTGGAATGATTGGAGTTTTCTTCCATCTTTAGGATAGAGGTGTGGCTCTTCTCTGAGAGGATGAACCTCAAATAATACCGAAGTTTTGAACAGAGGAATCACTTACATATGACTGGATCACCTACACGTTTTTGAATGATTTAGCTTCTTGATGTTAGTGTAGTCATATAAGCTTAACTACAAGCTCAACGTTGTAAGTTACCTTTTAGGAGAGAACATTCACAAAAGCCACTGGGGAAAATTTCCAGCCAAGTTACAGCAATAACTAAAATATGGTTCTGACTATTTTTAACCCTTAATATGTTGCCAATGCAGATTTTACAACATGTCAATTAGTGTCGCTTTTTCATTTATTGGAATTTGGAATTTGAAATTTCTAGAATGTCTATTGTGACAAATGTTGTTACTGTTTCAGATGCTATATTATGAATATGAATCAGTTGCAAGCGTGCCGGGGCACATCTAAATTTTGTTACACAGTTTCAATATTTGAGGGCTATACTCTGAGGCAGTGTTCATTTGTCATTAATTTATTTAGATTTGCATGCTTATGTTTGTTTTTTTGGGAATTGGTTAGTCTCCTCTACTACTGTGCTTGGACTCACTTTCCTTCCCAATGACCAACTGGGCTACCCGTGCGGGCAGCTCTCTACTACTGTGCTGCCGTTTGTTTATTAATTTGATGTTCCTGTTTGCAGGGCCGATATGAGATCATTTCTCTATCAGGTTCATACTGGATTTCTGAAAATGATGGTAATTGCTCGAGGGATGGAGGTTTGAGTGTGTCACTAGCAGGCTCAGATGGCCGAGTTTTGGGTGGCGGTGTTGCTGGAGTACTACAGGCAGCATCACCCGTACAGGTATCATGCTGCCTATCATCCTCTTTTTCACTGTAAACTAACCCACAAGATTCTTAGCAATTACATGATTTCCTTGTTTTATGTTTTGGTTCCTTGTCATCGTCCAGGTCATTGTTGGGAGCTTTATTGCTGAAAGTAAACCAAATTCTGGAAAGAAGTCTGGTCCTTCATCGGCACCTACCCCGCAGCTGTTGAATTTCAATGCCCCTGAAACGAGCCCACCTTGTCAAGGGGCATCTAGCGAGTCATCGGATGAGAATGATGGCAGTCCAATGCATCGTGGCCCTGGAATATATGGCAATCCCGTTCAACCCATACATGGCATGCAGATGTATCAACTATGGGGTGGCCAAAATCCACAATGATCAGATGCTTAACAATTGACAGTAGGGTTCTCTGCGGCGTTCTTGCACAGCAGATTGAGATCAAATCCTAATGCTAACGAGAGAGTTCTGAATACGAGCTGTAGATTTTCGTTCTTCTTTCTAGATTCATCTTGAGTAGTGATTAGCTATCTTCTTCCTTTTTTCTTTTTTCACTTGTGATGATTTAAACATGGCTATTATCAAATAGCTAAATGCTACCTTAATTGAAGAATGTCTTAGATCAGTTGGTATACGTTTGTGATTATCTACGTTTTCATTTGTTTTACTACTGTGAACACTATATCGGTTTTTCAGTAGTGAGTGTCCTTGTTTTTTGCCATATGGGACGGGATAGAGGCTCTTCTCGTTGCAATTTTATGATAAGAGGGAATTTGGTAGAGGAGGAAGAGAAAATGAGCATGAAAGTCTAAGAGAAGTTTTAGGATTTTTTAATGTGTGTCTCCTGTTAAGAACATTTTACGCTATTAAATAACCTCACAAAATATAATAATTATATTGAAAATAGGAAACAATAACCTTTTTTTTTTTTTTTGAGGGGAGGAAACAATAACCTATTAAAAATAAGAAATAATAAATGAAAAGACAATTAATTAACTATTAAGAAGTTTTGCCAATGTGGGACACATAACAATCCTCTCCTTTTAAGAATCTTTGTCCGCAAAGATGAAATTTAGGTATGACTTGCATAATTGCCACTTATTTTCCTAATCTTCAACTAAAGCCCCTTTCATGTAGTTAAGACTTTAGACTTCGGGCGATATTTACTCTTGCGTATGACTCGACGAACAAGCACGGATTTATGTTGTGGAAGGATTATAGAATCGTTTGTAACTGGGAGAAGGGCAGTAGTAATTGGAGGGTCATGCGATCCCAAATGTTTTCGTGAGAGGCTAACATGAAATATGTCATGAATTTGAGAACAAGGGGGTAAAGCTAATTTGTATGTCACTGGTCCTACCTATTGAATAATCTGATATGAACCTAAATAACATAGAGTAAGCTTCATCGATGCACAAGATGCCACAAATTAATGCCGATACAATTGGAGCTTAAGATAAACATAGTCTCCTACTACATCAGCTTGACACTTCATTCTATTACGAGCTAGTGATAGATTATGACATAACTCGCATAAAATGGAATCACGATCCCATAAGTACTCATCAACTGCTTAGACACGACAAGTGCCTGGAATATAAGTCAACAAACTTGGTGGTGGAATACCATATACCGCCTCAAAAGGAGTCAATTTTGTGGAGGAATGGATCATGTATTCTAGCTAAACTCTGCCTAAGGAATCCATTCGAACTACTTTTGTGGTTGGTCACCTGCAAAGCATCTTAAGTATTGCTCTAAGGTGCGATTCACCACTTCAGTTTGTCCGTCAGTCTGAAGGTGATAGCTAGAATTCATACAAAGCTTAGTTCCTTGTAATTGAAACAATGCTTGCCAAAAGGAACTGATAAATTCCTTATCGCGGTCACTGACAATCGAGGTTGGAATTCTATAAAGATGAACCACATTAGCTATGAATGCCTTGGAAAAAATGATTGCAGTAAATGGATGCCTTAAAGGTATAAAATGAGCATACTTTGATAAGCGATCGACAATTACCATGATAACAGTATGTTTGTTTGATGGCGGTAATCCTTAGATAAAGTTCATTGACATATCTATTTAGGCAATGGTTGAAGTAACCCAACTGGTTTCATACAATCTACTTTGTACCGTTGATCGATATCGTATTGTTGTAAAAACTTCTTTACTGATAAGTAACATCCTTCAATTATTTGTTGAATTAAGATTGAAGTAGGATTCAAGTACACCTTGTCATCTTTGAACCATACTTCATCTCGCTGTACTAATGGATTGGGAAATTGTGTTTGAGAGATGTTCTGATAGAAAGAATCTTGCTTCACCTCTTCCTGTAACACTGGCCACCAATTTGCATGAGGCATTGAAATAGATAGAAATTGGAATTCAACCACATGTGATAAGGAATCGACCGCTTGGTTTTTAGAGCCTCTCTTATACTCTAATTTATAATCATATCCAAGGATCTTAGAAAGCCATCGAGTTGGTGTTGGAGTAGTAATCTATTGCTTGAGAAAATGTTTAAGACTCCTTTGGTCCGTAAAGATGATAAATGATTTACTGAGCAAATAAGGCTGCCATTTTTGGATAGCTTTAACAATGGCCAACATCTCCTTCTCGTAAGTAGACATCAACAAAGTTGATCCTTTCAGAGCTTCACTGAAATAAGCTACCGATCTATCCTTTTGAGAAAGGACTGCTCCAATTTCGGTCCCGCTTGCCTCACATTCGATCACAAATTGTTGAGAGAAATTCGGGAGGCATAGGATTAGTAAAGATGAGAGTGCTTCTTTTAACATCTTAAAAGCTAGTTCAGCTGATTCATTCCATTTAAATCCCTCATCAGATAGGAGTCGTGTCAATGGGGTAGCTATGCTTCTAAAATGACGAATAAATTTGCAGTAATACCCCACTAATATGAGAAACCCACAAACACCCTTTGTAGTTGTTAGTGTTGACCATTCTAGTACTGCTTGTATTTTTCTCGGATCTACAACCACTCCTTGCTCTGAAATAATGTAACCTAAGTAGTTAACCTGTAAACGCCAAACCTACACTTTGATTCCTTGACAAATAATTGAATAGTTGCCAATATGGTAAAGACAACTCAAAGATGTGAAAGGTGCTCTTCCCATGTCTTAGAATACACAAGAATATTTTCAAAGAATACCAAGATAGGCTTTTGAAGATAGGGGCGAAAGAGGTCATTTATGAGACTTTGAAATGTGACCAAGGCGTTGGCAAGGCCAAATGGCATTACGACAAACTTATAGTGCCCTTCATGTGTTTAGAAAGTCATCTTCAGAATATCTTCTTCTTGCACACAAATTTGATAAAACTCAACCTTTAAATCCAGTTTGGAGAAGAATTTAGCTCCATGAAGTTCATCAGTCACTAGAATTAGGTATTTGTCTTTGACTATAATAGTATTCAAGACCCGATAGTCTACACAAAATTGCCAACCACCATCGGCCTTTTTTACTAGTAGAATAAGAATGGGCTATTACTAGGTCTTATCAACCTAGATTGTAGAAATTCTCTTACAGTCTTTTCTATTTCAACTTTTTGGTAGTAAGGGTATCAATATGGTCTGACATTCATTAGTTCTGTATTTGGTTGTAAGGGAATGCGATGATCATGCGACCGTTTTGGTGGTAGATGAGAAGACGATTCAAATACTTGTTAAAACTCAGCTAAAAGTTTAGTTATATCAGGAGAATTCAGTTTTGGTTGGGGGTTGTCATTAAAAAGGTAAAATCTGAAAGAGGAAATCAGTACCTTGTAGACAATTGAATTCCTTATTAGTTAAAGCTTCAACACCAGTCTGTTGCAATCCTTGGAATGTGTGAGAAACTCCCCCGACTTTTAATGTCATAGTGAGTTGTTTATAGTCCATTGCAATTGGTCTAAGAGTCTCAAGCCATTGAACTCCCAAAACTAACTGGCATCAACAGGAAGAACTTAATAATCTACCATTATAGGCTTACCTTGAATGATGATGGTGAGTGCCTGACATTGTCCAATACAATTTATTTTTTCTCAGTTGGCCACCATAACTTGAAACTTCTTGCTTTGAATTACTGGCAATCCACATTTAGTCACCATAGCATGATCAATGAAGTTATGAGTGCTATCGCAATCTATAAGTACAGTCACATCCTTTTTTTTCAACTTGCCCGATACATATATCGTTTGGGGATGATTGGTTCCAGCCATTGCATGAAAAGAGATTTCGGGTATGACCTCCTTTGATTAAGATTCAATAATATCATCTCCATCTGAGTCTAGGTGAGTGGAATCGTCTATCATAAACAATTGTGGACGTTCACATTGGTGACCTGGAACAAACTTCTCATCATAATAGTAACATAATCCCTTTTCTCTACATTCTCGTGCCTCTTGATTAGTAATTCGTCAAAAAGTAGTTGGCAGATTTGAACTTAGATTCCTACGCTGACTTAAAGGAGAGCCTAACACACTAGCTGTTGGATTAGGACTCGACTTTGGTACCACCAAGGTTAGCTGGGAGCTAATCGATGGAACGATTTTTCTTTGTAAATAATTTCGCTCTTCAATCAAACGAGTGACCCCTATTGCATTTGTCAATATATGAGGTTGTTTAATCTTGGCATCTAGATGAAATAATCTTGAAGTCCTGCAATGAAACAACCAATAAGAAAGTTTTCAGATAAGCCATCAACATAGTGGGATAACCTTTCAAAAGCCTCTTGATAAGCTGCTACAAATGAAGTCTGTCTAAGCTGCGTTATAGAGCTTCTGACTGGTCCTTGTAGTCAGTTGATCCAAACTGTAAAATGATTGCTTTAGTAAATTTATCCCAAGTAAGTGGTCCTCGAAAATTCGTCAACCACAGATGTCATTATTGAGCAATTCCTTCTAGATGAAAGGAGGCGAGTTGCACTTATTGATCAGAAGCAATATTCTGGAACTGAAAGTATTGTTCTGCCTTATATATCTAGCCAGTTGGATCCTCTCCATTGAACCTTGGGAAGCATAATTTAAGGTGAAAAGGGTGAGGTTCATTGAAATTATTAGGATTCAAGGTATTTGGAGAATGTGAGGATTCTTTTGAGTAAAACTAGTTGATCTCTGAAAGTGTATTGTGTGTGGTATGAGAGACTTGTAAAGTCTGCAACTCCGTTAACACTGTTTGTAAGGCAACATTAACTTGATCAAAACTAGACTCATGTCGAGTTAGGTTTCACTAACTTCATTGCAGAATTTTGCATTAGTTTTGCTTCGAGTATCCATGGCCGTGATCAGGTCTGATATCATCTGATAAGAGGGAATTCAGTAGAGAGGAGGAAGAGAAGAGAGAAGGAAAGATCAAGAGAAGTTTTGAAGTTTTTTAATACGTGTATCCTATTAAGAATGTTTTAGGCTATTAAATAGTCTTACAAAACATAACAACTATACTAAAAAGAGGAAATAATAACCTACTAAAAATATAAAACAATAACTTCTTATTAGTCTATCACTAATTGCCGGCCTTTTGTACTGTGTGTGTGGTACGAGAGACTCGTAAAGCCTGCAACTTCGTTAACATTGTTTGTAAGGCAACATTAACTTGATCAAAACTAGACTCATGTCGAGCTAGGATTTCACTAACTTCGTTTCGGAATTTTGTATTAGTTTTGCTTTGAGTATCCATGGCCGAATGATCTGATACCGTCTGATAAGAGGGAATTCGATAGAGAGGAGGAAGAGAAGAGAGAAGGAAAGATTAAGAGAGGCTTTAGAGTTTTTTTAATGCGTGTCTCCTATTAAAAATATTTTAGGCCGTTAAATAGTCTTACAAAACATAACAACTATACTTAAAATAGGAAATAATAACCTACTCCAAATATGAAACAATAACTTCTTACTAGTCTGTCAGTAATTGCCGGCCTTTTGTAACCTTATTGAATGAAATGACAATTAACTAACTACTAAAAAATTGTGTCAACTAAAACACGTAACATTTTATTTGTTGCGGGTGTGAGAAGAAGGAGTCTAAACTTTGGCTGTTTTTATATCATGCAAAATTAAAATCATGGAAGAGGAAAGGTTTAAATACCCTATCCTATTATTTATTGAATTAATAAGACAAACTTTAATTGATTCCGCGGTGGGCTGAAGAAAAGGTGACGCATGTCCGGCCATGTGTACAACAAGCATCGTGACAATCTGACTACTAAAATGTCAAGAGCTCCTCCGGCTTTGATGCCATCGACCGATGTGAAATTGGCTGCTTGTTTCTGCTCAATTCAAGAATGTTATGTTCGATGAACTAACAATGTCTACGCGGATTGACTACACTAACAAGTGGATTCCAATTCCAATTCCATAATTCTTACCATATGCTTAGATAACATTGATGAGAATACGTGTCCACCGACAATTATCAAAGTTCACATATTCACATCTATTGGGATCAAAGTTGGGCAACCTAACAATTAACATTTTCTAGAATTCCCCTTCTTCTTTTGCCATTAGTTTAATGAAATAGACATATCTAAGGATAATTGTAAAGTTGGTTTCTAAAATTGATTTTAAACGATCAAAGATACCAACTTTAATTTTTACTTACTCTTAAAAAATATTAAAATAATAATTTAGAAAATGGGAATATTAATTTTTAAAAATACACCATATTAATTGTTTGGATTCAATTTTAATTTTAATTTTTAAGAGTTTCTTTTTTTTTTGATTAAAGGAAAACTGCCGAGATAGATTACAAAATAAGTATGAGAAAACTAGTTCCCGACGTAAGATTTTTAAGAGTTTCTAATATCATAGAATATGTTAAAGACAACGATGAATGTACTGATCATGACTGATCCAGTCGGCAGTCGTAATCCCGCTCCTACCACCTACAGTTTTGTCCCTTACTCCAACGGCTACATTGGAACTAAAGAACCGTAACTACCATTTTAAATACGTACAAAAACATCCCAATCCATTACTTAGCTTGCAAATACAAATACTTCATTCATTTATCCCTTTTTCTTTCTCTAGCCGTTAGCTGGCCAATTCCATGGTTGAATTGAACCTGTCAAACCCTTCTCATGTCATGTCTCACGTCCCAACTTATATATGTGTTTGAACTCCTAACTTACACACCCTTTATCTTCTGTCACAAACACTTGTATATCAGTTGTATATTGTTTCGTCTTTGGTACAAGCAAGCATGGAGTGTTTAATTTTGCCTGTGTCCATGTTGAGAAAGTGCTACGATGGTTCACGGTTAGGCTACCGTCCACTGACCGAGGAAGGGTTCGGCGAGTTTGATGGCCCGGTGACCGTGGTGGTCGGGAAAGAGAAGAGAGAGTTCTTAGTGGATCCGTTTGTTCTACAAGAGAGCCCTTTTCGAGTTTTAATGGATATGGTGAAGAAGGATGAGACAGAAGGGAGATTTGGCGATGTTCATATGAGAAGGGATGGGGAGAAGAGAGTGATTTTTGTGGATGTCGATGCTATTCTGTTCGAGCACATGTTGTGGCTGATGCATAATGATTGCTCTTCGCTGTTTCAGCTTAATCTCAAAGAGATTATTGACTTCTATGCTCAAGATTATTAGCGAAGTGGATAAAGATCAAAGGGAAGGTATACAATTTTACAGGTTTATACTTGATCAATTGTCCTTGACATGTTGTAAACTATGGAAGATTTACAATGGTTATTTAATCTATAACACGTGATACAAAAGCCTGACTTCGCCAAATAAATATATCTTGTTCCGTTAGTGCTTTCTTCTTCCTGTTTGTCTTGCCCAATTTCTTCTCTGTTCTTCTGGGTACATGATTGACAAATCTGCAGAACTATCTGATAAAAGCTTTGCTACGTACTATATGGAAATGGTCAAACTCGCCATCAGAAGCAACGGGCAAGAAGAAAACTTGTCTTGGTGTTACATCACTCACCAATCTTTTTTTAAAGACAAGAATTAAAAAAAACAAATTATGCCTTTTTTTAAAGACGAAAACCACTAGAACAATGGATTACCTTTACCCAATAATTTATCCATGGCTACTTTCCAACGTTAACATGTCCTGTCCATTTCAAGGACTTGGCTTCCAATTTGGAACTATTCTATGTCCACGTTTCAGCGGCTGCAGGTTGCTGAAGTTTGTTGGCATGTCAATTAGGTTTACAGTAGAATCCGTCTCTTTTTTGTCTCCTTCTGTTTTCAGGGTCATGGTGCAACTCAAGTATAATCAAATTTTGAATTAGGACAACGTGAGAGCATAACTCTGTCCATGACCATGACTATGAGCAATATTGAATAGAATTTAGGAATAGCCGCTTTTATTTAAGGTGATGTAATCTCTGACCAATCTTTCGGATACTATCTAAAATCAGATTCAGATTTACCTATTTATGAGTTTGAGTTAGTAGCTCATAGGTTCCAGGATAGTCGAGCTTAGCCCGAACCTGAGTTATCAACAAAAAAAAGAAGAAGCCTTTTTATAAATTGGATATAATTAATAAAAGAGTCTTCCAAACGAATTACAACTGGCAATAAAGCAAAATATGAGGAGAAGAATTTCTTGTTAAACACTTTCTCTACACATGGAGAAAGGTACTCATTGAGCTTTCTTGTTTCAGGGGCTTGCTTTCGGACTGGGCTAACTGGGCTTCTTTCAAGGTAACATCTTAAGTAATACTATTAAACCAATATCGGAGACAATGTTAGTACATAATCTTTATAACCAAATTGGATTTAAATTTGTTTTGTTAAAAAATAAAATTATAATAATTTTTTACCTTTTTTAATGGGAGCCTCTTTTTATATAATAAAGGAAACATATAAAGAACAGAAAATTTTATGTTAGAAGAATCTAGACATTACTCGTAATATTTAAATGTTGTTCATATTAAAATAATCTAATTATTATTTACAAACTATCTAGATAAAGATAAGTAATAAGTGATAAAAAACTCTAGATATTAGAATATCTAATAAATACAATAAATTAAAATATGTGATATTTGGTTTATTTACAAATATCCATTATCTTCTTGTATTATCTATCAAGAAACAAATTCAAATATCAAAGAGTAAAGCTTGTGAGAATATCAATCTTATCGGTTCTAAATTACAAATTATTATTTGCAACTTATAATGAGTATTTGTGTTATAACTCCTCTTTTTGCTCGTAACAATGCTTTGTATGTCTTATTTATTATGATCTTAAGTAAGCTACGATCTTGTTCTATCAACCTAATCATTCTACATTTGCTATCGGAACCCAATTAAAGAGTATATATTTACTTATTGTATGCTCTTGGTACTACTGTTTACATTAAATAGTGGGAGTTATTTGTCTTAACTCAAATTTGTTTTAAGTAGAAGCCATGATAACCAAATTTGGGATTGAGAAAAATAGAAGTATTCTTAGTCTTTAAAATTTTTGATGTGTGCATTGAACTTGATTATGATAAAATGATCAAGTGTTTAAGGATGAATAGTGAAGGAGAATATATTAGCAATGAATTTGATACATTATGTAATCAAGAAGACATCAAAATACAATTTATTGTTGCCTACACTTTTCAACAAAATAGAGTGATATAATAAATGAACAAAGCTATATTAGAAAGTATAAGAATGACATTTATAATTGCAGGCCATTCTAGGTAGAAGAAGTCAATAGTACTTGTATAGTTATGAATTGAGTCTCATCAACTACAACTGAGTTGAAAACATTAATTGGATATAGAGTAGGAAGCCAATGGATTATTCTAATCTCAATATAGTTGAAAGTCCTATGTATGTGAACGTATAATGCTAAAGAAATAACGAAGGTATATCTAAAATCTAGAAAATACTTATTCTTAAGATATGCTAATGAAGTGAAAGACTATTGCATGGAGGATCTCACTGTTTATAAGGTTATTATCAATAAAGACATGACCTTCATAAACGATAAATTATAAATGTGTATATATGTGTGTGTATGTGTGTATGTGTGTAAATAAGATAATAATAATTTAGAAAGAAGTTTAGAGTCTACTATATAGGTGGAAAGTGAATTTCAAACTTCTTTTGAAGTAATATTAGAGCACGATCTTTAATAACTAGTTGAGTTTGAAGCTCTAAAAGTTTGTCAATCAAATCATACAAAAAGAATATCAAATTGGCACTCAGACTATATAATGGAGGACAATTTAACATAATAATATTTTATAGAGGATAAAGAGTCATTAACCCTCTAAAAAACATTTAATAATCCATATGCATCTTAGTAGATGACAATAATGCAGGAAAAATTGAAACTCTTTATAAAAATAAAATTTGGTAATTTATATCATTATTATAAGGAAGGAAGTGAATTGATAATAAATGGGTCTTCAAGATCAAATGAAATAGTGATGATCAAGTAGAGCAATATCTAGGAATCGCAAGTTGGCCTAAGCCTAGTCTAGCTCAACCTAAAATTAACGCTTGAGTTAATTGAGTTTCAAACTATGTTATGCTCTTTTTAAAAAAAATTTGTCCCCAAGTGTATATATATATCCTGCCCAATAAATCATTAAGATTCTTTTTCTTTTTATTTAATAGAATTTTATGTATTCATAGATTCCATCGTTCCCATCATTTCTCAATTAATGCTTAGGTCTCAATTTTGACAACGGAGCCCCATTAATCAAATTCAACGAAATTTTTTCTTGAGTCAATCTTCTCAATCTTGATTTTTTTTCTTTTGTTCTATGAATGTTCTATGAAGAGTTTTATTTAATTATATTATATTATATATTATATATGGATTAATATAGATTAATCGGTATTGATGCTTTGTTACTTTGGCTTTTATGAGATGACTTATAGACCTTATAGACCTTACATAGTGGAATCCTATATCATTGATATTTTATTGTCTAGTATTTGATTGACCAATCCCTTATATTGGATTGGGTGAAGAGTCAAATGTTTTGGTACTTCCTCCT
>JAOTIZ010000001.1:21998567-22010131 GCA_027123425.1 Erythroxylum panamense | reverse complement strand
AACAAGTAAAAGTTATGTCTTGGTCCGAGTGGGGATAGCATTTCTCTTCTGCATGTCCATGGAGTTTTGAAAAATCCGAGCATTTCAAGGCTCAGTGAGTCATTTCTTCCGTGATGAACTGTTGGCACTAATCCTACATTTTGTCTCTGTGGACCGAGGAGAAAGGGGGTCTCCAGCAACCGGCTCGATGTGGTAGCATCGAAATGTCTCCCGATTGGGTCTCGACTATTGGTAAAGCAGTCATACTTCCTTCTCCTAAATTAGAACTTAATTTAGTGGAAAGGTTCGGGATTGACCTCTGATAATGGATCATATCACACCAATATTAATCCATTTTTTCCAAGGCAAGGATTCAACAATCACTTAAACAAAAAATTGTAACTTGCTATCCTCTTGCCTAGCCTTATGATTTACAAGTTAATAAACAGTAGATACAAATATTACTAGAGTGATGAAGATTTGAAATTGGAAAGTGAAGAATTTTGGTGGGGAAAAGCTCACCCTTTCTCATTTACTCCCTGAGTATATGTACATCATTTTAACAAGATATTTATGCAAAAAAATCCTAAAATAAAATGAAAGTACTTAATCAGGAATATTATACCTGATCTAAAATATACAGTAAATATTTACCCTTACACTTTTAAGTTGGAGCAAGAAAGACCATTTAGTGAAAGGACAACAAGCTCAATCAATGAACACAATATCCATATGAAAGTAAATCACAATCGACATATAACAAAATTCTCTAATCTGGATTACCTTTCCAATATTGAATGACATGCATAGCCACATCCCAATGCTCAAGTTTCGAATTCTACATAAATTGTGTCAAGATGTGAGCACAATAAGATAACTCAAGAGGAGTAATTGTCAAATAAATGAGACGCCCCATAAGTCATTTATAACCAGTTAGATCTTTCAAATATACTCCATCAATAAGTGCTAAATGATGATTTTGTTCAATGGAAATAGTTGTCAGTTTTGTACCAACTAACATATGATCAAATTTAACGTCCAAAGCATATTTCAATTGAGAAAGAAAACTACTAGCAATATTTTGCAGCAAATCAATACCCAAAAAATATTTCAATTTCCTAATATCTTTCATTTGAAAACATTGTCCGAGATAATCCTTGAATTCTTATATAGCACTCCGATTATTTCTATGAAGTATGAAAAGGGAATAGTATGAATACAACTTTTAGAAACCATAAGCTTTCAAAGCTTCATATATTTTAGCAAACCAACACTTGGGAGCCAATTTGAAGCAATATAAAGATTATAGACTCGACATACCTTACCAAATGACTAAGCCTCAAGCCTAGTGGTAATTTCATAGATATACCTTTTCCTCCAAATCTCCATGCAAGAAATCATTACGAGCATCTATATGATGAAGTTCAAAGTTCTTTACGGTTGTAACAACTAGGAAGGTCCAAACTATTACCATCTTTTCTATAGGAGCAAAAGTCTTGTTATAGTCAATTCCTTTGACTTGTTTATTCCCATGAATCACTAACCTTGCTTTATGTCATTTAATGATATCATCTGAATTATATTTTATTTTATATATCTAGTTACATCAAATTGATTTCTTTCCTAGAGGCAAATCTTTTATCGTCCATGTTCCATTATCTTCCAAAGTTTGAATCTTTTATTTCATTGCATCTATCCACTTCTCCTCTTTTACAGCCTCAGAAAATAAACTTGGCTCATATCATGCAATAATAGCTACCATCATGATGTTCCATAAGAAATTTGTTACAATTAACAAAGTGTGCAGTACGATAACATATACTTGAGGAATTTGATCAGAGGGAAAAACTAACAGGGGGGCTTATGTAGGCAATGTGGGTGACTTAATATTTCAAATACAAAAAAGGTTTCCTAAGTCGATGTCCATGACTAAGGAGCTCATTTTCCTCATCGTTGTCAATGCCATTTTATGGAACAACATTATGTTCTTCTACTTATGCCTTCTTACCATATCGTTGCACCTTATTGGCTTCTCCAGGATCCTTATTTCTCTTGCTATCATTTTCCAATTGTATATTTTGATAATTCAAGTCACCCTATCTAGCACTAACCTCATTGTTTGGATTGTTCCCTTCTTCATCATCATCATTAACCAAATCAAATGACCACTCTAGTCCTCCTATTTTTCTTTCACTCATCATACTAGTATCGACAAAAGGAAATAATTTCTCCACAAATATCATGTCCTGTGAAAAAAAGTACTCTTCACTTCATTATCATACAATTCCTCCCCCTTTTTTTTCCCATAAGGGTATCCTAAAGGTATATATAATTGTGGCTTCATCTAACAAACTTTTCTCCTCTTCTATTATCATTATGAGTATAACATATGCATCTAAATGTTTGAATATGTGCGTATGAGGTTTTAACACCAATTAACATTTCATAAGGAGTTTTCTTGTCATGTAGTGAAAAAGTGTTTGATTAATTAGGTATCCTGTAATACGTATACATTCTAGTAGGTAAATTTTCCTAAAATCTTAATGCTCTCGCCATATTTAAAATATGACAATATTTCTCTCTAGCCTTCCATTTTACTAAGGAGTTTAACAAATTGAGGTATAATATAAAACACCATTTTCTTAAAAATAATATTTCAAACCTTGAAATTATATACCATTATCACTTATTACAACCTGGATCTGCTTATTAAATTGATTGTGGATCATGACAAAATAATTTGTAACAATTCAAGGAATTTCATCTTTTGTTTTCAATAAGTATACCCACACAGTACACGAATAATCGTCCACTATAGTTTGAAAATAAATAACACCATAAGAAGCAAGCATTCTATATGGTCCCTATAAATTATAATGGATTAAATCAAAACAATTCTTTGCATTATTCTCAATCAACAAAAATGTCTTATTTATTTTCTTAGCCTTGAAGCAAACATCACAAGACTCTAGACCACTCACTTCATGTTTACTACCAATGTCAAGAAGCATACTAACTACTTTAAAAGTAAAATTTCCCATTCTTCTATGCCATAACTCACATGATCCATTGTCACTTGCTTTGCACATACGAACTGTTGTTATTGTACAAAGAAGGTAAAACCCCTTAGTTTATTCACCTGCTCCAATTAGTATCCTCGAAATATGGTCCTATATTACACATTCTTTGTTATTTAATCATACAATGTAATCATTATCATGTGACATTTATGAAATTGAAATCAAGTTGCATTTTAATTTGGGAGCAATCAAAACATGATTGAGTGTGAGTTTGTCTCTAAAAGAGACTCTTCCTTCTTTCATTGCATAAGTCTCAATCCCATTTTGAAAACCAATAGGGCAGGGATCAATGTTTTGCAAATCTATTAGGCATATAAAAGTGTTAGCTATATGGTGTGAAGTACTCTATGGGAAACTCGAGCTCTTATCGCTCATTAGTTCTAACTTTATATGAGCTGATCACGTTTAACAGAGTGCTCCATCTTTTCGAATTTAAACCTGGTAGAGACTTCTGCTCAACTTTATCCTTTACACTAATAGATGTGGCCCCCATAGTGTCTACATCTTACACCATACTAGCTTTAGTGCCACTATCTCTTCCCTTGCCTATGCCAACTGTCAGTTACTATATCCCCTTACTATGCCCGAAATTGTGATCTTTAGTTTGTGGTTTGTTACCCTACTAATTTGGGCAACTGATCGGTTAGAAACATGAGTCGACATCATGTCCTGGTTGTTTGCATGCAAACAAATGTCTTAGGAAGTAGCCTAAAATTTCTTCTTCCCTGTTGCCATTTTACCAACCTTTATAGCAAAACAGACTGGATCACCTCAATCCTCCTTACCTCGAGTAGTTATCCTAACTCTTTCTTTAATTGGCCTTCGATTTTAAGAGCTTGACAGGTTGTTTAATCGTTCCATCAATAAACCCTAAATTTCTTTTTGGCCTTAACAAACCTCGAACTGACCGAGCCCATGCTTCATGATTATCACCTCTTGGTTGCTCTTGAGTGATGAGGTTTCTTAGGTTGTCATTCAAATATAGATCATAAGGCGTGGTTTGTTTCTTTGGGGGCAGACCACCTTTAGTTCTTCCATCATTATTGCCTTCCTTTATAGTACAAATCAAGGGTTTGTCAGAGTTATGTTCAACACTTTGGTACTAAGAAGAAATTTAGTGGCTAAAAGCTCACACCTTCTCATTAATTCTCTAAGTAGATATAAATCCTTTTAATAAGATATTTATGCAAACAAATCCTAAAAAAGGAAACTACTTAATTAGGAACATACTACCTAATCAGAGGTATATAGCAAATATTTAGCCCTTAAAAATATGAAAGATAATATATATCCTCCTCATTATATACACAATCTAAATATAAAGTATCAACCTTATTTTTCAAAAAGATGGTTATAGGATTAGGTCAACTCAAGTTGGGACTTAGGGGGTTAGGCTTTGGATGCATTACAAATTGCCTAAAGTTTGATCAAGATTGAGATTGGGCTCAGATGGTTTAATCCAAGCTCGATCAAGTTTTAAACTTGCTCGAACCATTTTAAAAGGCTTTAGACTAGGCTTGGGTCTGAATTGTCAACTCTACCAATATCATGTAAGATGCTAGCAAAAGATATGCTCAAAGAAAAGGAATTGACTTCAATAAATTATTTTCCCCATGGTTTTACTTACTACGATCAGAGTAGTCCTGACATTGTATGTTATGTTCAACTTATATATAGAATAGTTATATGTGAAAATTGTTTTTTCTTCGTAAACATCTTGAAGAAGAATTTACATTCTCCAGCTAGAAGGTTTTGAAGAAAAAAGGAAAGAAGAACTTATTTTGCAAGTTAAACAAATATCTATATGGTCTTTAAAAGGTTTTGAGGTGATAGTATAAGATATTTAATCCCTTCATGATGATCCTTGGATACAAAAGACTTGATGCATACTCTTATATATGTTTTAAGAAGTTTAATGGTAATGATTTTATAATTTTGTTGTTATATATAGATGAAATGTTAGTTAATACTAAATAAAAATCATATTAAAGAATTAAAGGCACAATTGGCTAAGAAATTTGAAAATAAAGACTCAGGACCAACAAATAAAATTATAAGGATGTAAATTTACCAAGAAAAAAAGTAACATGAAGGTTTAGCTTTCTTATGAAAACTATTTAAAGAAAGTTTTGCAATTACTTCAATATGCAAAATTGTAAGGCCATACCTACCTCTTTTCTTGTTAATTTCAAGTTATCATTTAGTATGAACTCCAATAATGAAGATGAGAGGATGAAAATGCCTTGAGTATTGTATACTTCTGTAGTGGGGAGTTTAATGTTTAACAGGATTTATACAAGACTAGACATTGTAAATGTAATAGAAGCAGTTAATTACTATATAGTGAATCTTGGTAAAAAGTATTGAAATGTTGTAAAGAGAACCCTAAGATATATTAAGAGGATATGTGACATTGCTAAAAGCAAATTCACTATAGGTTATATGTTTATGATTATTGGTTGGTTTATAAGATAGGTTTCAAAGTTACAATCAACTATAGCTATATCAATAACAAAAATAGAATATGTAGGAGTTTCACAAGCCAATAAAAAAAACAACTTGATTGAAATTGGTGTTGAAGGTCTTTGGCACAAATAACAAAAGGTTTCATTATTTTATGGTAGTTAAAGTGTCTTGCCTCTAGCAAGGAATCCAATATTTCATTTGAAAACCAAGCATATACAAGTTCAATATCATTTCACTTATGGCAAACTACAGGAAGGAATTGTGGATATGAAAAAGGTTCATATCAAATACAATAAAGAAAATTTTAGGCAAAAACATATTTAATTCCCCTGCATTTTATCTCTTGGTACGTTAGCACCCCTCTATTTAAAAAAAATGAACTTATTATCCCCCTTTGACCGAAGTTCAATATTCAAAAAAGACTTTTTTATCCATTACTTTTTATTGTTATCTCCAATCTACCCTCATGGCCCAAAAAATGAGTACTACGCTAGGTATTTTTTAATTTTGTTTCATAAATATTTTTAATTTTTTCATAAATTAACAGCCATGAAGTACAATTATAAAGACAATAGTATTTTTAGTAATTTTTCTTTTTTATTTATTAACGGTCAAAATGTAATTCATGTTTAAAATTTTTATTTTTGAAATAGAGGGCATACGAAATATAGCGAAAAATATAGGGTTTATTGTATTTTAATCAATAAAAGACTAAAAGGGTATTTTATCCAAAAATACAACATGTATAGTTGTGATGATGTCATCATAATATAGGATAAAAAAAGTCTTTTTGAATTATAAACTCCTTTTACTAGTGGTCAAACGGGATAATAATTTTTTTTAAAAATAAATGGGGGCATAATATACCAAGGGATAAAATACAGGAGGGTTAAATGTATTTTAACCTAGATTTTGTGACAAAATCAATAAATAATAATATGTTTATTTAGTGTTGATCGTCTTGTAGCCTAACATAAATATAAACAAAATGATAACGCAATGTGAAATCTTTAAGTAGAAAATCGTTAGAAGAATCTAAATATTACTTACAATATCTAAATAGTATTCAAGTTAGAAAAATGTAGATATTATTTACAAAATAATTTGTAGTACAAAAGAAAATATTAGAATGTGTAATAATTATTAATAAATTAAAATATGTTAGTATAGTTAGTTGATTCACTTCTAATTACTCATTTACTCATTCATCTTCTTGTTTCATGTTTTAAAAAATAAAATTAAGCATCTAAAATTAGAGCATTTAAGGATGCCAATTTTATAGGTTCTAACTTATAAATTGATATCTGTAATTTATAACTCGTGAATATTTATATTGTAACTCTTTTTGTACTTATAATAATATTTTTATATATTTAATTTTTTAATTTTAATTGAATTGCAATCTTACTTTGTCTACTTAATTATTTTAACATTGCTAAGCATAGTCACTTTGACATGCTTACCCCTTCAGAGCAAAAACGTGGAAAGAAAAGATTAGTCATTGATTACAAACCTCTGAATGCTTTCCTTCAGGATGACAAGTTTCCTTTGCCTAAGATAAGTACTTAAGTATTCTTTCTTGAAGAAGCTGTTATCTTCTCAAAGTTTGATCTTAAAGTAGGATTTTGGCAATTGGGTATTCACCCAGAAGAAAGACATAAGACTGCATTTTGCATTCCCATTGCACAATACCAATGGACTGTTATGTCATTTGGACTTAAAGTTGCTCCATCACTGTTGCAAAAATCCATTACAAAGATCTATGAGCCTTTCCTCAATAGTGTACTGATCTACATTGACGATATCTTACTGTTTTCAAAAACCCATGAGGAATATACGACCCTTTTGCAAAGATTTTTGGATCTCACTCAACAGTATGGCATTATGCTTTCGGCATCGAAAAGTATTATTGGCACTACAGAAATTGAATTCCTGGGTATACAATTCAAAGATGGATTCTACCAGCCAGGTACCCATATTGCTAAGGAATTATTGCAATTTTCAGATGAATATCTCACTGTAAAGCAGATTTAGCAATTCCTTGGAATTGTTACTTTCATTAGAGATTTTATTCCACATGCGGCTGCTTATACATCATGCTTATCTAATTTCTTACGTAAGAATCCACCACAATGGGGGAAAAACACATACTACAGTTGCCAAGCATCTCAAGGAGTTTTGTCAGAATCTTTCATCTTTGAAACTTTTTGATCAGAGACTATCTCTCTCAGACAGATGTTAATCCAACCACTGTAGAAGCTCAAACTTCTTCTACACTACTCTGACAGCATCCACCATGGCCACCATATACTTTTCTACACTATAAGTATCCCTCTTCTCTTCAGAAAAATCACAAAAAGATTTTCGATACTTCTTTTGTTTCTACTCAATTTTGTAGAATGGCTAACCAACCTTTCTTTACCTTCACCAAGAAGTCTTTTCCTCCTCTAACTAGTCCTCCCATTAGTGTTTCTAAAGTTGCCTCACTTGCTCGTAGTAGTCTATTATATTACTTGCATTTCTTTTTACATGAGAGGAATTCTATTGGAAATCCTATTATGTTCAATATCAAAACACCATACCTTAATGTGAATCTTCTCCAAGACCCCCTCTCTAAAAGCACATTATGGTATCTTTGGGCACTTTCTACCCTTTATGCTTGTGCTTTTATAGTTTTTCCTCTTCAACTGTATCAACATCTCTGTGATCCTAACAATGGCAGTTCTTTATTGTGGACATTCTTAGAATGGTTTCAACCTTTAGCCTAATGGAAGCAACAATGTGATATCATCATCCAGTAGCATCGTCTCTGGTCAGTTTCAGCTAGAAGACATAATACTCAATGCTTCTTCATTGTACATCGTCCTTACAGAGAAACACATACTGGTGTTCTTTACACTGAACAACGTGTCCAATTTTGGCATACATCCTTGTATTGGCCATGAAATAAGGAGAATGTATCAACCTCTTTAAGAAATTTACTTAAGGGGCTTAATCACTTTCTAGACCATCCAGTATTAATAACATCTATTGGACCACATCCTGGAGAATTCATGCCTGGTGAACCTGAAGCACCATAAGTTAACATTCCTGGTTCCAATAGTCCTGAGTATGGTACAAACTCAGAAGATGTTGAAACAAACGTCTTTTAGACTGCAGAACCCTCTCAACTGTCCAACTCAGTCTTCCAAAATGCTCAAGATCCCAATGAAGACAATCCTAGCATTGACAAAGACAAGTTAGATCAATTCCTACATCAGTTGCACATGGATGAGTTCAGTCCTAGCAAAAGAAAAAGAAATTATCTTGCTGACACTGATGACTCAAATGATCCAGACTCTTCATCCAATCTTCAATCATGGCAATCTCCTATTCACCATAAATAATCTTGTGGATACTTTGGATCCCTAATTGTGTGAGACCTCACTTTGGCATTATAAGGCAACCACCAAAGACTTTTGATGATGATGGTCCCACATGTCACTTTCGCACTCCTATTGAAGATTCCATCATCATTCTCCTTTAGACTTTTAAGCCTAATCTATTATGTCTTTTTTGACTTTTGTAAAGGTAGTTGTGACCTTTTGTCTAAAGTAGAAAAGTAGATTCCTTTTGATAAAGATAGGTAACATTATTGGTTTTCTTTCTAAAGTAGCCACCATGACTCATCGTTGTGCTTTAGGTTAATTTCTGAAGATGTCATGATTACGTCTTTAGGTAGATTTACATTTCTAACCTTTGCTTCGCCTATAAAAATAAGGTCCTTCTTCAGTTGTAGATATGCTTCAATTGAGGCTTCAACGCTTCAATTAACAATTCAATGATATATGCTTCGATATCTTAGAAGTCTTTTGTAAGAAGCCTTTTGTTTTAATGAAGTTTGTTTTTCTAAGCCTCTTCTCCTTCCCGAAAGCTTTAAAAAACTTGAGTCTTGTTTCCTATTTTGTCTAGGTGTAGGATGAGTATGCTCTACACTAGCTTTATCTGAGGATTTTGTGTATCAAAAAGTCTATAATAGTCTGGGAACTGTTAGTCAACAATCTCCGCTGCTATTAGGTTGACTGAATTAACAAGGAATGACGAGTAAGAGTATGTGAGTGAAGTAGGGTTCCTAACAGGCGAGAGCATTGGTGCCTGTGTAAGTTGATGGATAGGTGTTGAGGGTTGTTAGCTCTGATATCTGGAACTTCCTACATAGTGATACATACTTCCAATTCGACTTTGGTTAGTCTGTTGATTTGTAGCCTTGTGAGTTGTTGTTGTGCCAGTTTGGCCTAATTTGTACGTGCCTGAAAGGGTCCCTGAAAGCACCAAAAGACCACGTCAAGCCCAACACCATTTGCCGTTAAACACCCGTCTTGACAAAAACATTCACAAGCTACAACTTTAGGAAGCAATGTTTAAAACAGTTAAATTGATATGACATCAAATTTGGGTTTAAAAAGTTTAATCAGTTAATATTAAATAGAATTAAAGAATTTGAAATATGATTGAAAAAGATTTCTTTACCTACCGAATAATTTGAAGTTTAAGAGGTTGTTAAATAAAAAATTAATTGGTTTATTATAGTTTATAAAAATTTATTAATTTATAAAATTGACTAATTAATTAATAAAATGTTCAATTTTTAATAAAAGCATTATTAAAATTAATCAAACCAGAAATTTAAACGGTTCAAGTTTTTACGATTAAATCGCCCAATCGGTTGAGTTGTTTAATAATTGTTAAAAGGCATTTACATACCTATTTTTCGGTACACTAATTTATATAATATTTAAATAAATTAAGTAATATACATTAAATCCAGAAATAAATTTAATTTTATTTAAATTTAAAATTAAAATTTTGTAATGATATCTCAATGACAAAATATTCCTAACAATTTTAATTTTGTGGTAAATTAAATTAATGCTAGCCTTTGTTAGCAGTGAACCCAACCTAATTTTTGGATTGTTCATGTAACACCCGGTATCTGATTTACCTGTTACACCGAAAAAAAAATCGGTGTGAATTATAATTTTTGGTGACATCAAATTAATGATATATTACACTTTTCGGTGGTCACAGAAAATTGTACGAGCGAATTTTAAAAAACCGGTCCAAGAGGGGCATTTTTGTAAATAATGAACAAAGTGGCTTATAAAAGAAGCTAGCTATAAATAAGACAAAACCTTGTCTTCTTCCTCCTCCCTCACCTACTAAAATCACCATGGAAGCTCTCTTTCAAGGTTTTCAACCTTTGTAATAAGAATGTGATAGAGAATCAAGCTAATCAGTCAATACAAAACGACAAGCCTTGATCTCGACACTTGATTCTATTGATTGAAGTTTAGTTTCTCCCTCTTATTTTTCATGGCTATGAAACTCATTTGATGGAATTTATGGGTTTGATAATCTTGATGATGAATTCTTATTCTTTGATGTCTAAGGACAAATTAACATGAGAAAATTTTCATTTTTTATGGTGATTTGGGGCTAAATCAAAACCTAGGGTTTTGGAGTTCAAGTTGTCAATGGAGACAGATTCGTAGGTCCTCCTTATACAATTTTTTTGAGCTATTTAACGTGTAAATTTGCAGAAACTCAAAACTTAGAAGTTGTAGATACAGATGTCTACTATATCCTTGAATGTTTTTCACGAATTTAGGGTGAGCCAAACTTAATTGGATATGTGATAGCCATATGAGTCTATTGAAAATAGAGATTTGAATCACCTTAATTGGATGAGAAATGAATAAGTTATAAGGATTTGAGACGGGAAGGGTCCAACTCATGATTGAATATTAAGGCTGACTGTAAATGGGATATTTTGGATTCCTTAATGACCGAATTAGAAAATGGTCACAAAAGAAAAAAATGTAAATTTATGTGTTAACTAAAGATATGGAAAGTTTGGCAAACATTAGACCTATGTATAAAAAGTTATGCCTTCACGAATGAGACCTATGCAGATGAATTAACAAATAAAATATAAATTTTTAATGATATGTGTTAAGAAATGAGGTTTTTGTAAGAATGACTAATGCGGGTATATGAAAT
>JAOTIZ010000001.1:21987768-21998467 GCA_027123425.1 Erythroxylum panamense | reverse complement strand
TGTTTAATTCGTGTGTATGATTTTGCGTATAAATTGCATGTGCGAATCGATTGTTGTGCGAATGTTGGGATCGGGTCTGACGCTGTGGGCCGCCCGTTAGAGCCCAGCCCGAGAGGCCGCCTCGGGAATCGGGTTCCGGGGCCCGGGCCCAACAGTTTATGTTTTTATTGCGACGACAGATATGTGCGAGGGCACAAGTGTAGCCGCCCGCAACTCTTCCTCCTTGATGATGCTTACTACAGTGATGAAGACGCCACACCCCCTCCGCCGTGTGACACTTCACTTCTGCCGCCGGCATCTTCCCTACCACTTGCACCCTCTCCTACTTCCACGTCACAAACCATGATTTCTTATAACGCAATGTCAGGCTGTCTCTCCCCTGTTACCTTACGATTCATGGGGTTGCTCCAGGGACATTCAGTACAGGTGCTTCTCGATGGCGGTAGTACCCATAACTTCATTCAGAGTCGGGTCGCTCGATACTTGGGTTTGGAAATCGACCCATCTGTCTCCTTTCCGATGCTTGTAGGGAATGGGGAACATATTCACAGTGAAGGGAAGGCTCGTAATGTCCACCTACAAATTCAAGGTACCACTATCACGGCTGATTTTTACGTGTTGCCATTACATGGTTCGGATGTTGTACTGGGAGTTGCTTGGTTGGCAACACTCGGGTTAGTGCTCACTAATTATGCCGACTCGACATTTCAATTTGTTCAAGACTCTACTACAATTTCCTGGAAGGGAATCACTTCTACCAGCCCACAACCGATTCAATTGCATTCTTTGCGAAGAAGCCACGCTGTTGGCACCGTGGCTGCATATTTTGGTCTCCAAATTCAATTTCAGCCCACAACATTAGCATCACAGATTTTGACTGAAATTCAGTCCTTGCTTCACGAGTTTCGGTCAGTTTTCACCAAAGCCTCTGGCTTACCCCCCGCTCGTGATAGCGATCATGCTATTCATTTACCCGCTTCCGCTGTTGCTATCAATGTGAAACCTTACCGGTATTCTTATTTTCAAAAGCATGAGATTGAGCGACAGGTCACTGCAATGTTACAGGAGGGCATTATCAGGCCAAGTACAAGCCCCTTTTCATCCCCGGTGTTGCTGGTCAAAAAGAAAGACGGGACTTGGCGATTTTGTGTTGACTATAGAGCACTCAACGCCATTACGATCAGAGATAGATTTCCAATTCCGACAGTCGATGAGCTCTTCGACGAGTTGTTTGGTGCCACTCTGTTTTCTAAGTTGGACCTACTTGCTGGTTTCCACCAAATTCGGGTTCGGTCCGAGGACATTGCCAAAACGGCATTCCGTACCCACGACGGGCATTACGAATTTCTCGTAATGCCATTCGGGCTCACAAATGCCCCGTCCATGTTCCAAGCAACTATGAATGGTATCTTTAAACCTTATCTTCGTCAATTCGTACTCATATTTTTTGACGATATTCTTGTTTATAGTAAAACCCACGTTGACCACTTGCGACACCTCCGACTTGTTTTTGAAACATTACGCGACAACCATATGGTCGCTAAGGAGAGTAAATGCATTTTTGGGCAACCTCACATGGAGTACTTGGGCCATGTGGTGACAGCGGACGGTCTCCAGGTTGATCCATCTAAAATTTCGGCTATTCGAGATTGGCCTCCTCCGGTTACTGTCAAAGGCGTCTGAGGATTCTTGGGCCTTGCTGGCTACTACCGACGCTTCATTCGAAATTTCGCCAACATTGCTGCCCCTCTCTCTGATTTGTTGAAGAAAGACAGCTTTGCTTGGTCATGTGCAGCACAATCAGCCTTTGACAGGTTGAAGGACGCACTGAGTAGTGCACCACTACTTGCATTACCAGACTTTTCTGCTCCGTTTCTGATTGAAACTGATGCCTCGGGTACGGGCATAGGAGCTGTGTTGGTTCAGCGGGGTCATCTGATCGCCTTTTATAGCCAAAAATTGTCTCCACGGATGCAGGGAGCTCCTGCGTACCACCGGGAAATGTTTGCAATTACTCAAGCTGTGGGCAAATGGCGACAGTACTTATTGGGCCGTCGATTTTCAATTGTTGCAGATCAGAGGGCTCTCAAAAATCTAACTGCGCAGACTATTCAGAAACCGGAACAACAACATTGGTTGTACAAACTCGTGGGGTATGATTTTGAGATTTTGTACCGTCCAGGAAAATTGAACTCTGTGGCTGATGCGTTGTCTCAGGTTCCAACGGGATGTTTTCTTGCCTTGTCCGTTCAAAAATTCAGTCGGATAGATGACTTTCGCACTCTAAACACTTCCAATTCTGAGCTGATAGAACTACATGCCAAGGTGGCTGCTAATGATCCTCAATACCGTGACTATTTTATTCATGACGGCTTACTCTTTCATCGCAATCGCTTGGTGGTACCTAATTTGCCCGACTTGCGCCGTTCAATTCTCACTGATTTTCACTGTTCAATGGTGGGGGGCCATGCAGGAATCACTCGGACCCTCCATCGAGTAGCAGCCAGTTTTTATTGGCCTTCTTTACGCAAGGACGTGCAACAGTTTGTTCGCGAATGTATGGTTTGCCAAACCATGAAATCATCCCAATTGTCACCTGCGGGTCTTCTCCAACCAATACCACTGCTAGCTCAGGTCTTTGAAGAAATTAGCATGGATTTTATCACTGGCTTGCCACCTTCTTTTGGTAAGACAGTTATCTTCGTTGTGGTTGATCGCCTCTCCAAGTTTGCCCATTTCTTTGCATTGCCTGGCAATTTTACTAGTGTTAAATTGGCTGATGTGTTCTTGAATGGGATAGTAAAGTTGCATGGAATTCCTACTAAGATTATTAGCGACCATGATCCATTGTTCTTGAGTGTCTTTTGGGATGAACTGACCAAGCTACAGGGAACTTCCAGAGCCTTAAGCTCCGCCTATCATCCGGAGACGGATGGGCAAACAGAGGCTGTAAACAAGGTCCTGGAAATGTATTTGAGGTGCTTTGTGGCCGAGACTCCTCACACTTGGGTCAAGCTACTACCATGGGCTAAGTATTGGTATAATACCGCCCATCATAGTTCAGCTGGAATGACACCTTTCCGAGCACTATACGGTCGTGATCCGCCAACCTTGATCCGTTATATTCCTGGCACAGCCAAGTTATCAGCCTTGGACCATGACTTATCCCAACGGGATTTAATTCTTCAACAACTTAAGGCTAATTTGCTCAAAGCACAAACCAGAATGAAGAACCAAGCTAACAAAAATAGAAGGGACATCTCATATGAGGTTGGGGACTGGTTATTTGTGAAACTCCAGCCTTATCGTCAACTGTCCCTCCTTCTGCATCAAAATCAGAAACTCAGTCAGAGGTATTTTGGCCCCTTCCGAGTTTTGAAGCGAGTCGGGAAGGTTGCCTACAAGTTGGATCTGCCTGCGACATCTCTCATTCACCCTGTATTCCATGTTTCGGTGCTGAAGAAATGCATTGGCAATCCAGCAAACCAGAGCATTCCGATGCCGATCATTGAACCTGCCTTACCTCCCTCTCGAACTCCATCTCACATCTTGGCCACTCGAGAGATTTTAAAAGCTGGTGTCATGGAGCCTCAAGTACTTGTGCAATGGGAAGGGATGGGAACTGCAGAAGCAACTTGGATGCCCACTGCTGATTTTCGAGCTACTTATTCATCATGGAACCTTGAGGACAAGGTTCGTTTTGCAGGTGGGAGTAATGTCACGTCCCAGGAACCATCTGACGTGGCACATGCAGGTGAATCAGCAATTGCTTCGACTGCTATGGGAAGACCGTTGCGTGAAAGAAGGAGACGAGTGGCACTAGAGGATTACGTATTGGGCTAACTGCAATTCGGTTACGATTTCTGTTACTACTTTTATTCTATAAATAATCAACAGCTAGACTGAGAGGGTATGAACAATTAGACTTGGCTATGGCCATTCTTCTACTCTCATCTGTGTACTAGCGTACCAGAATTTCTTTTTTCTTCCTTAAATCCTCTGTTTTCCTACGATTTCCTTGTACTGGCATTGTTGTACTGCGGTTATCGAATATATCAACGATCATCTTTTCCCTTGGTCATTCTGTGTTCAATTACGTACATAACACATTTCTGAATAGTCCTGTTGGCCCCAGAACATCTCATTTTTGGGGTCGCCAACTGGGGTTTTGTTGCTGCTGTATGTTTTACAATGATGAATCTAGATCATTTCCTCAATTTTATTTCATTTAACGGTCATTTCAAGATTCTATCTTTTTCATTTGGAACTTTATGCTTTCTTATTTGGTTCTTGTCGTAGGGGTTGGCTGACACCAAAAAAGCCCCGGAAATGATTTCGGGAAATATGAGAGGAGGTAAGAACAGTCTGGTTGAATAGAAGTCCAAGTGTTCTTGACTAGTTAGTGGATGATCAAAGCTTTCAATCTTCTTAGTTATTTTGCTGCAGTTATGTGCATTTATTCATTACTGTTCATGAGGTTTGCTTGGATGGTACAACCTCGCAAGTATCTACTACTTGCATGCCGTGCCTCCAATGAGACTGTACAACTGTATCAACTCCCTCGTTGGGCCAGGGGTCAGGGGTGAGTGATTGTGCTTCCTGTTCATATTCGATTACTTGTCGCTTGATGCTTATGCTGCATATCTGGAATCGAATCGGAAATACTCCTCTTTCATGGTCCTACATGAAGGACTCTTTATTTAGGCCTATCCATCCTGAGAATTCATTTCTCCTCTCTTTTATATACCATTTCACATTTACATGTTCAAGTAAAAAGCTTATTTCTCTTCTCCATTTTTGGCAGGTACCTACCGCCAGAGAAAAAGGAGGAACCTTCGTCTCTGTAATTTAATTCTGCCTCTTTACTTCCTTGTTTTACTGTGATTTCCCTATAAACTGTACTTAAATCTCAACGGAAGATTCCTTTGGAAGAGCATCGACTGGATTGTTTAATTTGGTGGTTTGATGCATCTCTGAATCTTTGATTGAGTAGAGTGTGTAGAAATGAGGTAGTTGTGATCCATTTTCTTCTCAAAAAGACACAATTTGTAAGATTCAACTACTCAGACAGTTGTTCTTTTTGTTTATCTTGGACTTCTGCTTATTGCTCATTAACAGGTAGCAGAGGCAATGTATCTGCGAAACATTTGTAAGGTACTGCTTCAGAATAAAAAACCTGCATCAAGGGAAGAGATTTTAAGAACTGGAAACAGCAAATGACTTCTTTGAACCATTCTACTAATTCAACAACTGAGATCTCAACAAGCTAGCAATTCACACCTGAAAATGGGGGGGAAACAACACATCATCTGTGAATTAGCGTGCTTGACAAAACCTTTAACAAATTAACCTGAAAAGAAGAAATTGGACATTTGAGCCACTAAAAACTTTGGCCTTTCCCTATCCTTTTTTTTACTGTAGTTTTTTGTATTCTGTTTTCAACTTTAAACGCAGTGAAATGTTTTGTTTGGTTGAAATTTTTATTTTTATTTCTTCCAATTTTAATAGTCATAAAATAAAAAAATTATTTTTTCTACTTTTGTTTCTTTGTTATAATGTGATTTATGTTAACTAAATATATTATTATTATTATTATTATTATTATTATTATTATTCAATATTAATTACTAATAAAACTATGATTAATATAATTAGTTTAAATTTAAAAAAGAATTTAATAAAATAAAATATTTTAAAATCTGTTAATCTATTTTAAACTTAAAATATCTTTGACATAAATAAATTTTAAATTTTTTAAATAGTTATTTATGAAATGATTTTTTAAAAAATCAATGATTTAATTCTAAATAATAACAAAATATATGAACAAATTTAAAAATATTTTATTATAAATAAAAATAATTTTACATTTGACACTATTTAATAAAAATATTTTAAATGTAAAATATCTTTTAGATAATAAATTCCAAAAATATTAAATATTCATAAATAAATATTAATTTATAAAATTTACATAGCTGATCTATTTTTTTTAATAAAATGTAATAAATTTTTATTAAAGTTATTATATAATAGATGAAAATAAAATTATTTAGTTAATTAGTTTAAAAATTAAATTTTTTTTAAGTTTCATTTAATATATAATTATAATTAATAATAAAAGTGTAATTATATTGATATTAATAATAGAATATATATTATTATTTATAAATAATTAAATAAAAATTACAAAAATT
Organism: Erythroxylum panamense; assembly: GCA_027123425.1. Classification (NCBI taxonomy): domain Eukaryota; kingdom Viridiplantae; phylum Streptophyta; class Magnoliopsida; order Malpighiales; family Erythroxylaceae; genus Erythroxylum; species Erythroxylum panamense. The sequence continues at coordinate 21,992,270 of JAOTIZ010000001.1, read as the reverse complement.
AAAAATTGTAAGAAAAATATGTAAATCTAAACTACTTTTGGGCTTTTTATATAATATATATAAAGCTGCTGATAGCCAATTGTCGACTTCCATGCAATGTTGCGAATACCGTATCGGACTTGGTACTAAATTGAGTTATGGTACAGTACTGTATCAGTACCGGTCAATACTGAATACTGTTTCAGGTAATTTTTTAAATTTATGAAATAGTCCCTGAATTTTTTAAAAAATTGCAAAATACTTCATTGTCATATTGTATAGTTGTACTGTATATAAGTTTACATTAACCTTGTTTTCAAAAATCATAATAATAAATAATAACCACAATTAATATGAAATAACAATAATTTTCAAATCTTTCACATATAAATAATAACCATAATTAATGTGAAAAAGACTATTATCATCACATAAATATAAAATTAAGAATAATATAAACTATTTAAAATATTACAATTTCATCATATAATAATTAATAATTACATCAAAAGTTCAAAATATCCAACAAAAAATAATAAATATCCTTAACTTTCAAACTATTACAATTTACCACAAGAGATCGTGGTGAAAAACCAACCAATTAAAAGAGAAATCTGTAACAAAAACATTTATAATTACATTATATATATATATATATATATAATTTAACAAATATATCAAATTTAAGTAAAATTAAAAGAGGATAAACAAAAACTTAGAACTTCATTCAATCGTCTACGGGAAGATATTCGCTATAACTATAATGACCCCGGTTATCATTTGGTACAAAATCTTCATCATTAAAAGGAGTCTCATTATCATTATCATTCAAATTTAATGTACCAAATGACATGTCAATACTTTCACAACTAAGGTTATCTTCCAAGTCAGTCACATCTATCAAATTTGATTCCTCAGAATCCTAATAAATAAGAAGATCAATATTATCAATAGATATTGGATTTGTTGAACTATTTGTGCTATTAAGACTCATTGTAAACAATAAATTTTAATTTTTAGAAAATTATAAGAAATCCTATCAAAACTAATAATGATAATAAGATACCTTTCTCGAAGCTTTAAATTATAAAGAATGAATATCATGTCACTCAATCACTTGTGCTCCTATATATTCTTTTTCTTGGAATGGATGAATTCAAATGTGCTCTAGTTTTGTTCACAACCTGTTGCACTCACACATTGACTTAAAATTTGAATTGCAAACCTTTGCAATTCTGAAACACCACTTCCAAATTGATCCCTCCAAGATACTGTAAATCGTAAGATAACAAAAGTAGTGTTATAAACAAAATAAAGTGATAATTAATTTATAATATATAAGAAAAAAGAAACAGCTAATACTTGGAGAAAGTTTTGTTCTTTGTCGAATATAAATTGGTAATCCAAAATCTCTAGAAAACAACTTATAAAGCTCTGTTTGTGAGCTTAAAACATCTTATATCATTTCATGCCCAACAATTGTTATAATAGTTAACATTCTTTTATTGACTTCAACTTTTTTGTAAAATCTGGTTTGAAATATACACTAAAATTTAAAAATGCCCCAGTTACAAACAGAGGAGAAAAAAATTGTCTTTTTCATCTCCTATTGATGATTGAAAGATATGATATATACAAAGAAGACCTATGTTTCGGATTGGTCTTGATTGCTTCCTTTGCTCTTTCCATGGCATTAATACTATCAGCCAATCGAAGCACCCTCATCAAAGGCTTATAAAGTCAAATAATAAATTGACATTGAGACCAAAATTCTCTATCTTCCAGTATAATGTTGGAAACCTCCAATTCAGCATTAGACCTAGCATGTTGAGATGTAACTCACTTATCATTTGTAAGCATTTGTCTTAACTCTTTCTTTATCGAAACAAAAGACTGAAGTGATAAGAAATTTGTTACAAATCTTGTCACTCCAGGATATCACAAATTCTTACCATTGGTAAATTCTTTTCTCATCAAATTCAAAACCCATACACGATTATAGATAAACTTGGTCACCTTTTTGCTTTCTGCATAGTATCATCAATAACAGAAAAATACCTAGGATTTGTTATATTCTCCATCATTAGGTTAATTCAATGTGCAACACAAGGAGTCCAAAAAAAATTATACGTATTCTGTAACCTCTTTCCTGCCACCTTATAAGCGAAATCATTGTCAGTAATAAACTGAACAATGTTTTCTAACTTTACTTCATTAACAACTTCATCATATATCGTAAACAAAGTCTCAATATTCCTAATAAGGCCAGATGCATCAACAGATTTAAAAAACATAGAGCCATTTATAGAATAAACCAAAAAATAATAATAGGCTCTTGTCTCCTATTTGTCCAACCATCACACATGATTGAACATTCATAAGTAGCCCAATTCACCCTTCTTTCTGCCAAATAACTTATAATTTTAAAAATAGAACAACTTAAAAGTTTACCTCTTAAGTCATTAATCAAAGGAGCTTTGTATCCCGGACTATAAGAGGCTATCGCATCCACTATAGGTTGATAATAGTAAGACTGTGAAGTATTGAATGATGAACCTATATCATCCACCATCTAGTTACTTCCATATCAACATTATGAGCCATTTCTCTTGATTGCATTGCACTACAAATTGAAGGTTAGACTCTAGAAGTTGTTCATGGTGCAAAAGAACTAGTCGCCTGGTTTCTTTTTCTGGTTTCTTTTTCTCCTAGCATTAGGTGCAGGTGTAACATTATCTTCTTACTGGGCCTGGGATTGAACACTACCACTACCACTATTACCTTCAACATTTCCACAATCGTTACGAAAACTAACAAATGAAGTTCCACTACCAATTTCAAAATTCAACCTTTCTCTTTTATCTTTTTCATGTTGATATTTTTTATGCAAAGTTTTCATCTGCTACTTCACATCATGACTTACTTTTTTACATGTTCCACATCTCTTTTAACCCCAGCTGAATGCTTCTTTAATTGGGTTATTCCTCCACCTTTCAAATGTTTGTTACAAAATAAGCAAATAGTATGGTTCCTTATACCAGGAACTAATGCAGCATGAGCCTAAGCTAGATCAATGTATCTTCCTGAAGTGGTTTGACGAGGAGTACTTAAACTTCCTTCCATTTATCTGTAAAAATAAACGAATGCATATATCAAAATAAAGAACACATAATTTCATTACACAAATACGCATGTCCATCTTATATAATATAACTCATACATCATACACAGTTCAATTTCATCGAACACAATTCACCATAAGTAAAAAACTAACAATTTAATTATTCAACAAACATAATTACATAAAACATACATAAATAATTTCCATTTCCAACAATCACAAAATATACATAAATAATTTCTAACATTTTCCAGCAATTTCAATTCAACCATTACAAATATACATAAACAGTTTTCATTTCTAACATTTTCCATTCCCAACAATTTTCAATAATTTTGAATTTCAATTCAAAATTTTACGCATAACAAAACATACATAAATAATTTTCATTTCCAAATTTCCAACATTTCATTTCTAACAACATACAAATTTATTTCCAACAACCAACAATTTCAACCATCAAAATTTCACAATTCACAAAATAATGAAATATACATAAACAATTTCAATGTTCAATAATTTCTAACAATTTTCATTTCTTAATTTCAACAATTTCATTTATAACATTTTCCAACAATTTCAATTCAACCATTACAAAACATACATAAACAATTTCCATTTCCAACATTTCCTATTCCCAATAATTTTCAACAATTCCATTTTCAACAATTTTTCAAAATTTCAAACCTCACGAAACATATATAAACAATTTCTACTTCCAAATTTTCAACAATTTTCTTTCCAACAACTAACAATTTTATTTCCAACAACCAATAATTTCAACCATCACAAATTCATTTCAAAACGATTTTCTTTCCAACAACTAACAATTCCATATCCAACAACCAACAATTTCAACCATCACAAATTCATTTTCAACAATTTCAATTCAACAATTACAAAAACATACATAAACAATTTTCATTTTCAATAATTTCTAATAATTTTCATCACAAAACATAACAATAATTTCCATCACAAAACATACATAAATAACCAAATACAATGAATTTATTTTTCAACATAAATAAACAATTTTTATTTCCAATAATTTCCAACATTTTATTCCAACAATTTTTGTCACAAAATATACCAATAATTTTCAACAATTTCCACCACAAAATACACAAATATCCAAATACAATGAATTTGTTTTTCAAATTGAAGAGCAAAAAACACACCTAAAAAATAAAAAATCTATTTCAATTTTTAGATCTGGCGTCGAGAGGGCAATGATGGGCTGGTGGGTGGCGTTGGACAGTTGCTAGGGGTGCGGTGGTGGTCGTTGGCCAGTTGGAGAGCGACTGGCGACGACGGTGAAGAAGAGAGAGAGTGGGAATGTGAGAGAGAAACTAATGAGAGAAAGAAGAAGGAGAATGTCGAGTGTGGTGTGGGGGGTGCC
>JAOTIZ010000001.1:21903677-21924023 GCA_027123425.1 Erythroxylum panamense | reverse complement strand
GTGTCTTGGAATCCAAAAAGAAGCAATCCACCCACGAAAATAAGGTATTTTCGCTACTCCTTCGTGTTTTCGATTATACGTGATGTTTTTGTATGGTCTTTTCCGCAGCGTATTGTGAATACTCGGACCGTACCCGATCCAACAGAATTCAGTGTCATGAATGTTAGGGGTTTGGACATATTCAATCCAAATGTGCCAATACGTTGAAGAAATAAAAAGGAAAGTCCTTCACAAGCACCTGGAGTGAAAATGATTCTGAGAGTGATTTTGGTAGTGAAGAAGAAATAGCGAACAATGCTCTGTTGGTTGCCTTACATAGCAAAGGTCTTGTTACTTGCTTAACAGTAACTGAGAAGGAGGTAACTAAAGACGGAAAAGGGAGAAATTTTGAAAATTTTGAAAATAGTTCAGCTCGAGATTCAATATCAGACTATGACAGTGACGAAAGTGGCCTTGATGATAAAAATGGGAATATTTACGAGGATTACAAGGTTATGTATAAAAAATGGGTGAAAACTTGTAAAAAAATGAAAGATTGAAGGAAGATAATCTTTGCATGAAAAACACCATAAAATAATTAAAAAAGATGCTGTTGTTGACGTCGGATGAGCTTGGTGAAGCTAGAATGAAATTGATAAGTACTGAAAAGGGATTGAGAATGTTGAATGGAGGCACAGAAAAACTAGATAAGTTAATAGAAACCGGTAAGGTTAAAGGAAATTTCGAAGGCATAGGCTATAAAGGTGAGTGTTCAAAAGTTAACGAAGAAAATCCTGATATGTTCAGATCAACCCAAGAGGTAGAAGCGCCAAAAAAGAGTTGAAGATTTATACCCACATGTCATTCTTGTGGAGTTGTTGGGCATATAAGGCCAAGGTGTTATCAGTTGCTACAGATGATGTTTGAAAGAAGACAAAGCCGAAAAAGTTTACACATTCCACAAAATTTCAACATCAACGATTATTATCTAAATCTACTTGGGTAAAAAGAAGTGAACTGCAAGCTCTCGTAGTTCGTACATTAATGAAGGCACCTTTACAACATGGTTGGTATTTTGATAGTGGATGCTCATGCCATATGATGGGGGAAAAGACTTACTTAACTGATTATCATAATTGTATAGATGGTCATGTGACTTTCGGAGATGGAAAGAAAGCTTCCGTGATTGGTAGAGGAACATTGTGCATGGATGGTTTGCCTCCTCTCAAGAATGTGCTTCATGTCGATGGATTAAAAGCAAATTTGGTAACTATAAGCCAACTATGTGATGATGGTTTGCTAGTTAAATTTACAAGTAATGAATGCAGGGAACTTACTGAACAAGGCAAATGTATCGTAAGCGGCAAGCGATCAGTCGATAATTTCTACATGCTGCAAGTCATGACTACGTGTAAGTCGACCACTCATGAGAATAACATTGATTTATGGCATCAAAGGCTTGGGCACGTGAATTTTGATCTTATCAGTAAATTGACAAAATTGAAGGCTGTGAAGGGTTTAGACAAAATGAACAAAGAAGGAAAATCAATTTGTAGTGCGTGTCAAATGGGAAAATAGCTAAGAGTGCCACACAAAAAGGTTAGATATGTTACCTCATCTCGTATACTTGAATTAATTCATTTGGATTTAGTCGGTCCAACATAGCATGAGAGCATTGGTGGAATGAGATACTTTCTAACTTGTGTTGATGATTATTTGAGATATACTTTGGTAGCATTTTTGAAAGAAAAATCAGATGCATTTAAGGCTTTTAGAAGTCTATGTGTGCAGGTGATGAATCTGAAAATTTTGACTATATTGAGAATTCGATCGGATCACAGAAGAGAATTTGAGAATGCAAGCTTTAATGAGTTCTGTGATGAATATGACATCTTACAAGAATTTTCAGCACCCAAAACTCCACAATGAAATGGAGTTGCAAAGAGAAAAAATAGAACACTTCAAGAAATGACCAGATCTATACTGAATGGAAGTAAAATGTCTAAGCGATTTTAGGTTGAAGCGATTAACACAGCATGCTACATATGCAATATAGTATATCTTTGAAGCTTTCTGAACAAGATGTCGTATGAACTCTCGAAATGAAAGAAACTAGATGTAGGTTATTTTCATATTTTTGGAAGCAAGTGCTATATTCTTCGAGATCGTGAACAACTTGGAAAATTTGAGAGCAAAAGTGATGAAGGAGTTTTCATTAGGTATTCAACTTACAGTAAAACCTATAGAGTGTACAATCAAAGAACAAGGAAAGTGCAAGAATCCATAAATGTTGTGATAGATGATGTATCTTTGTTGAATGGTCAAGTGGCTGAAGAGAAACATAGCAACCATCCATCCAAATCAACTCAAACAAACAATGAGACAAAAGTAAAGAATTGCCCAAATTTGCAGTTAGTTACTGCTGAGGAAGTAACTGCACAAACTGAAGACCTTTTAGTTACTTCGGATGATGAAACAACCAAAACACTAGAAGATGATTTGAACTGAGGCTCTTCATCTCAAATCCGAAGAAACCATCAAGCAGAAAATATTATTGAGGATGTGAGCAAAAGAAGAAAAACAAGAGAAAGAAAAAGAGTTGATTATCGAGACCTTGTAGGATATCTGTGCTATACTTCCTCACTCGAACCAAAGAATGTTAAAGAAGCACTACAAGATGAGTTTTGGAAGCAGCTATGCAAGAAGAGTTGATTCAGTTTGCATGGAATGATGTGTGGGAATTAGTGCCAAGACCACCGGGTACTAATGTAATTGGCACAAAATGTGTGTTTCGGAATAAAATAGACAAAAAGGGTAATGTTACTAGGAATAAAGCAAGGCTAGTAGCTTAAGGATACTTTCGGGTGGAATGTATTGATTTCGATGAAACATTTGCACTGGTGGCATGACTTGAATCGATCATATTACTATTGGGCATAGCATGTATAAAAGGTTTTAAACTTTATCAGATGGATGTAAAGAGTGCGTTTTTAAATGGGTTTATACAGGAAGAAATCTTTGTGGAGCAACCGAAAGGTTTCATTGATTCAGCCCATGCAGATTATGTCTACAAACTAAAGAAAGCCCTTTATAGACTCAAACAAGCACCAAGGGTCTGGTATGAAAGACTCACTCAATACCTTATCAAGCAAGGATATAAACAAGGTAGTGTTGACAAAACTTTGTTTATTAAAAAGTTCCCATCTGATTTGTGATAGCTCAGATTTATGTTGATGATATTGTGTTTGGTGCTACACGTTCAAAGATGGTCGAAGAATTTGTTAAGTTAATGACATCTAAATTTGAAATGAGTATGGTGGGTGAGTTAAACTTCTTTTAGGTTTGCAAGTGAAACAAGTGAAGGATGGAATTTTCATATCGCAAACCAAATATGCTAGCAACATAATAAGGAAGTTCGATCTTGAGAAAGCTAGACATGCAAGAACACCTATGAGTGTCTCAATGAAACTAAACAGAGATGAGAATAGGAAAATTATTGATGACAGTTTATATCGCAGCATGATTAGTAGCTTATTATACTTGACTGCAAGTAGGCTAGATATCTGCTATAGTGTTGGTGTATGTGCTTGATATCAAGCGAACCCAAAAGAAACACATCTGACAGCAGTCAAGAGGATTTTCATATATGTAAGTGCAACATCGGATTTTGGAATATGGTATACATCAGATTCAACATCTTATCTAGCTGGATACAGCGATGCGGATTGGGCTGAAAATTTAGATGATCGTAGAAGCACTTCACGAGGCTGTTTCTTTCTAGGAAACAATATGATCTCTTGGTACAGCAAGAAGCAAAATTCAATCTGACTCTCGACTGCTGAGGCTGAATACATAGCTGCAGGTGGTTGTTGCTCACAACTACTTTGGTTGAAACAGATGTTAGAGGATTATGGGATTGATCGAAATGAGTTAATAATTTTATGCGACAATAAAAGTGCAATAGATATTTCGAAGAATCCGGTTCAGCATTTACATACAAAACCTTTTGATCTTCGGTATTACTTTATTTGGGAGCTTATGGAAAGCAAGGCAGTCATCTTATCTCATGTATCTACCAAAAAGCAGTTGGTGGATATTTTCACTAAACCTCTTGATGTGGTAAGGTTTGAACTTCTTAGAGGAGCTTTAGGACTTTGTGCCCTTCATTACTATTCTCTTTTTATTTTTTTAAAAACAAAAAACAAAAAATAGTTTATAAGAAAAGGAAAAGAAATTAGTATTAAAAAAGGGGGGAACGCAGCATTTCTATCTAAGGGATTTAAAATCCCAAACTTAGCTTTATTCATCTATTTCTAATGTTGTCGCCTGCCCAAGCTCCTCTTTGCCTCACCACGCAAGTCTTCTCTCCAAGCAAATCATGCCCTCTGCTCCTTCTACACTCCACGCACTAATTGAAACTGAAGAATTGTGGTCCACTAGATCTATTGAATTGTGATTGGGTCTGTGAATTTTGCTGGTATAATTAACTGATTGCATTGGAAGCTACTAATTTGTTGTCTGATCTGTTGAATATAGATTGATTGAAACTGAAGCCCACTATGTTGTTGACTGGATTTTGACTGATTCTTGATTGAGTTCTTGGCTGACTGTTTTTGGAATTTACTGGCTTATTAATTTTTTGACTGCCTGAAAATTGGAGTATGGGAAAGAATAAAGAACAGGTTCTGTCCTCGGTTTCCAAGAAGAAGTCGGCAACTGCAATGCGACGCTTAAGTCGCTTACTTTTGAACCCAAAATATGGCAGAAATGTTAGCAGGGCTAGCTCTTCTTCAGAAACACCTATTGACATTCCGGATTTCCAGGATAAAAATGATCCCATTGATGATGTTACCTGGGTGATAGAATCCATGGTTGAAGAATCAACTTTAGATTCCAAAGCACCTCTTGCTGAGTCTGTTCCACTGCCATTACCTCCTCCGGCTCCGAGAAAGCGTACAAAGATGAAATGTTGAAAGACTGTATGCTTGCCTCGTTATCGTTCCTCAGTTAGATTGCGAGTTGACAATGCAATTTCATTCAATTTTTATACTCCAGCCGTCGAGCAGAAATGGAGTACACTTTCAAATATCGAGTTTGTTCTTGATCGACCGATAAACTTGGATCAATTTCAGCATCATGGCCTACACACCTTACTTTCAGAGCATACCCTGCTACAAGCTTCACTTCTTTCAAGGCATTATGACTCTAATTTGGTAAAAGAATTTTACTCCAATTTGATATGTGATATTTTGAATGTAGATGCTGTTTCTTATGGAGTTGTTTATGTGTGGGGTTGGGTAGTTAATTTTAATGCTACTTGGTTAAATCTATTTTTAGCGTTTGATAACGTGATTAATGATCTGTTATATGATGATGAGTGGGTTGTATTAGCGGATCTGATTCCACGGTTTTAACTAGTGACAAACTGACTGCCTGGCCATCCAGTTCTATTCTTCAGTCGTCAATGCTGACCCAGAAGTATTTTGCTCTTTTTAAGTTGATTGTGGCCAATTGGATGCCTAGTACCCATGTTGTGACCGTTTATCTGGCACAAGCCAAGTTGCTTTATGCGATTGGTATGGGGGTAAATTTCAATCTTAGGCGTCTCATTATCGACGTGATGCTGCTATTGAGAGTAAGCCTCACTCTCTCTTATATTTTCCATGCTTGATCTTACAATTTTTGTATTCCAATGAAGTTCCCAGGATTGAATCAAACATGCTTGAGTCTGCACCATTAATGAATATCTCTCCACAGATTTTCCGACAACCACAAGTTGTGGACTTGCCGTATGTTGCTTCAGGTCCTTCGAATGCCACGGAGATCTCAAATGTTAATCCTCATGCTGCTTTATTTTCTGAGATTGAGAGGAATGAAGGTGTTCTTCATATCGCTGCTGATGCCCTTCGTAACTTGAAGCAGCGAGTTCTTCATTTTCTGGGAGCTTCTTGATTTTGGATTTTTGACATCTCTTGTCTCAAAGGGGGAGAACACAGATAAGATGTATTTTTTCTTCTCTTTGTCTTTTGTTATCTAGACTTAGATTGTGCTTATGAAATATGTACTTGAACATTGCATTGAGGAGGAGCATCAAGAATTTTTATTCTATATGTCCAATTATAATTATTTATGTGTAGTTCTAGAGTTGAGACAAAAATGCCAAAAAGGGGGAGATTGTTAGGATATATTTTGTATATATCTTATTTTGTTTTGGCATTTTAAATTGGACATATAAGAAATTAAAATTGTTATATGGATTGATGAAGATGGATGTAGATTGTGTTTTAATGGATATGCAGCAGACCTGAAGATTGTATTTAAATTGAAGTCTATCCAAAACATGCATCTAGAGATTGGGTTTTAATTGAAGTCTATCAAAAAAGAGATGATTTGGTAAAACCACGTGAGTGTGCATTGATGCTGGGTGTGGAAGTCACGTGTGAGAAAAGAAAAGAGGTTGGCTGCGCACTTGGTGTTTATGCTGTTGTATATTGTATATTGTGTCTTGTGTTTTTTTGGCATAAGGTTGAGGAAGCCCGCGTGGATTTCTAGAAGTGCTGTTGCTTTCTTACTTGATCTATGATAGAAGTTTATTAAAAACACGCAAGTGGAGTCGAAACGTGTTGTAGTGTGTGCAGCAGTAATTAACATAGCTGATTAACGTTTTTTATGTGAGCCATGGTGAAGTTGTTTTGGTCAGTAAGGTGAATATCATCTTTGGTGATGTGGAGACTGGTTATTACTTGAAACAACACTGTGACTTATTCTTGTGAAGAAAGAATCAACTATGGAGAACGTTTTCAGCTGGATTATTTTGAGGAGATAAATTCATAGGAAAGTCTTCCTTTCTCTCAAGTATTTTGTTATTTAATTTTTAGTTGATTAAGTACTTGAGCTATTTTTATTTATTATTGTTTTGAGTGAAAGTAGTTAGAGAAATCATCTGATGAGGTGTGAAAATCTTTCATGAGTAGTGAGGTTAAGAGATAGTTACAAAGATTAAGTGGTGTTGTTTTAGGTGGATCTTATGTAATTCTATTGAACTACTGTGAAAGTGATCAATCTAAGTAAGAGTCCCATAGACGTAGGCAGAATATGTCGAACTGCGTTACTAAATTTTGATGTTTTTATTATTTCATTTTTTGTGTAGTTTTATTCTGTTCGTGCAAAAGGAAATTTTAGAAAGTCTGCGAATTAATTAACCCCTTTGCTTTTTTAGATATCATTAGCTTTTTTGAGCCTCCTAACAAGTCTACTATTGTTAAAAAAACCATCAGTCTTTTCTTATTGCTTCACGTACTACCCCGCTTCTTTTGTTGTACGCGACTTCCTTTATAAGGCAAGACTTTCATTTTCTTGGTTATTACATTTTTTAAAGTAATAATTTTATTTACATATTTATTCTTTAACCTGTATAACTTTTTTATTGTCGCATCTGTATGTGGGTCTACTGGAAACAACTTCTCTACTATATAGAGATAAAGTTGCGTATTATCAGACCTTTTCAAACTCTACTTCATTGTGAGACTTTGGACTGAGTGTGCGATGATATTTAAACCTCATACCAGGCTAAATTGACTAGCCCAAATTCAAACTTAGCTTTAATTTTGAAATTTAAAAAAATTTCACAGAATTTAACTTGAAATTAAGTCAACTCAACCAAGTCAGTTAATTTCGAGCAAGGCTAGACGAAACGAGAATCAAATGTCATTCCTACTTTTATTAATAACCTTTCATCTGTCTACTTTTAGTATATCGTATATAAACTCACCAAATAAAGGAAATTTCATTTTTTATTAAAATATGGAAACCTCTATAAAGAACGTGTCATAGAAAACGAAAAGTTAAAACATATGAATATACACGTTAAGTGTAGCTATTGACTACATATGTATAAATTGTCCCCAAATTCATTTAACTTGATATGTTAAATTCAACAGTTAAAGAGTTCACAATTTAAAAATAAGTTAAAAAATTTAAAGGTTGAGTTTAAATTATATATAAAAAATTCAACCTGAGTTAATTTTTATTTTAACTTATTATTGTCTCCAATATTTATTTTAAATTAATTGATAATTTATATAACATGGTATTATTTATATATTATCACAACTTTAGATTTTATAGTTATTTATCAAATAAATTTTTTATAAATTATGATTAATATCTTGCAGACATTATTGTAGGTGATTATATTTTCATTTCTAAATAAATAAATAAATAAATTTTAATAAATAATTTATATTTTATATAATAATTATTTTTTAAAATATGGATTTATAGATATAGAATGAAATTAATTTTAGCATTTTCATAAAAATTAAAAAAAGAGGTCCATTTCATAGATTAGTCGAATATTAACTGTAAAAAAGTCAAACTCACACATATGTTTTAAGATTGAGTAAACAAGGCTTCCTACACTTTACATTGTGCATGAGAGTGCTTGTAAAGTCTGTTTCACAGGTGGAAGAGTCCCAGAATTCGGAATGCAAGTTTTTCTTGTTATATAATTAGTATTTACAGAAATTCTGATTACTGATTACAACTCTAACAAATTATTTTAGATCTAGTAGAGTTAATTAATTAAATTTTAGTTAGGAACAAATTGTATAATACGGAACGAAGCAACAACCTCCTAATTAGGATAGAACTGATCTAGAAGGCATTACAAATCATTCTAAATCCAAGTTTAGTATAGTAGGAAAGACACTAAACCAAAATCAAAATAAAAAAGAACATTATAACATAGCATCGGATTTGTAGAAAGAAAGAACTTTCTAATACTTGAGTCAATTAACGTTTAAACTCTATTCCTCTTTTTATTAATATACAATTCGTCCTAGTGAGGAGTAATGAATACGAGTAGATCAACTTTCATTGATTATGATAATTGACTTATTTATTTTTATAAAGGGCGTATAAAAGTAGCAATCCAAATAAATACAGTGTAGCAATGGTAAAACTTATTTATTTTTATTCTTGAAAACTTAATTAGTCGATGACTATGAAAGTCATCCTTAAAGTTTGAGGTCAATGCTTCAATTCCTTTTCTAAACTCATTTTTATCCTTGTAATTAAGTCAAAAAAGATTATAGTACATTGATTTTCTTTTCTAGAGTCATTTGAAATTTGTTTAAGGGAAAAAAAAGCAAAATTGATCATAAGGTTTACCTTGAAAAATTAAACCTTAACATTTCGAACTATTTAAATCCAACTCCAACATTTGCACAACGTTCATAAAAAACTCTATAAGGATGGAAAATTTAACGGAATTAACTGTCCGTCAGCTATATGCCACTTAGGTTTTGGTTAATTTAAAGATAACTAATTAGATTAAGATTTTTTAATCCATATTAGTCTAAGTCTCTGTTTAGTTGAACTTATACCAGTGGAGCTTTTGTCACTAGAATTTTTTTTTTCTGTAGATCTTTTCTGATAAGAATATTTTTAAGAAGTTAGTTGACTGTTTGACTGTCATTTCAAAAAGAGTTTTTTTGAAAGAGCTTTATACAGTAGACTATTGGATAACATAAAAATAAAAAGCACTTTTAATTTTAACTATATTTTATTTTGTAACTAAAATTATTTATACATATAAATATTATTTAAAGCATGTTAAACAATATGCAAAGTACAATATATTAATTATTATATAATTTTAAACCATATGAAATATAAATGAAAATATATCTAACCAAATATTTTATATGGATTATAACATAAATAAAACTAATATAAAAAATAAATATAAAAAATTTAAAAAAGTCAAATAATATTATATAAATTCTAAAATAAACGTGAAGATGAGTTTGTGGATATTGTAAGAATTATGTGTAAAACATAAAGACAAAAGAGATTAAAAAATAGGCTCATTAATTGATATACCTGAAAAAGTCATTTGAGATGCTTTTTCGAAAAATTTCAAATTTGAGTTTATTAAAAAGTTATATTTTAGCTGTAGAAAAAATCATAGCTATTAAAGAAGTACTTTTTTATTTTCAACCAAATACTTATTTTCCTTAAAAAAGGTTTTTGTGGTGGAAAAAAGTACTTATTGACCTCTCAAAAATTCATCCAAATCAGCACTAACAATAATGTAATTTGGACTTAATCAGATAATTAAATATTATTAACCATAATTAAGTTAAAAAGTAATGAAATCCCTAATTCCTAATTCCTAATTCCCTAAATCCCGTAGTTGCAAAACTGAGCAGATACTCTTCGTCAGAAACCCTAATTCCCCATACTTCACGTTTAGTCTCTCCCAACAGACTCAAGTGCAGCAGCAACACATTTGAGTGTCTCCAATACGTTTTTCTCTCTTCCGCAGGTTACGCCTGTGTGTCTCCTACTCCTACACACCAGTACTGCTGAATTCTTGGGAAATATAATAAGAACAAAACATCGTGGTAGGCCCTTCCTTTGTCTAGTTTTTAGCTTATATTTATTATATATTGTGGTATACAAATTATTAGGCATAATGCCAGATTCCTCATGGTCCCCTATTCATTATCCTTCGTCCTTCAAACCTCCGTGTGAACACAAATGTTAAGATATGACATTTATTCGAAAGTTATCAATTACTTTTGCATGCTTCTAAAACAAGACAAATCTAGATCAATTGACACACAATGTAACGCAAATGTAGATCAATTGACAGATACTCATAAATGCCTGTCTCATGTCCCCTACTTAGGGCAAACAAAACACGAAGATGAAGTTTCAGCATTTTGCAGTGCAGGTTTAATGTTAAAGGTGATTTAATCTTTATAGTTGTGTAGGTCAATTGACTATATTACAAATACTCATGCATGCTCTGCAGTTAAGTTCTACACTCCAAAGTTTCTGTACTCCGAATTATAGATGTTAACAAATTATCGAGTCGCAATCAATGTGTAGATATTTATGTCAAATTTTTTATGATGTGGCCCCATATGAGGATCATAGCATCTGTGTGTCAAAATTTTTATGAAGTGGCCCCATATGAGGATCATAGCATCTGTCTAAGCACTAAAAATTCCAAAGACAATTAACAACCATATGTCCACTTGACACGCATAGATTGATCTTTGTCAAATCTTGATCAAATGAGATGCATTATGCAAATACAACTTTCCTTTTGATTTGACCTGATCAGACTTATGAAATAACCAAATTTTATATGTTGTTACTTTATGAATGACAGCACGAAGGTGACTTCCAATTTTTCCCATGTAAAGTCACCGCTGTGCTTATGCACTTATGCGCGAGGGTGACTTTCCTCTTCTCTTGTTGCATTTTTTTCCCCTATCTTCTTCAAACTTTCATAACTTTTGATCTAGAATTCCAAAATTGCAAAATTTATGTCAATAGAAAACTAAAAGAATGATCTACAAATTTCATGAAGATCATTTTATCAAAATCTTCCTACATCAATACAGTTTAATCAAGGAAGTTCAAATCAAACTTTTACCTCTCTTTATCTTTTCTTTTATTCTAAACCAACTTCTCTAACTTATTTGATTTCTTCATCTCAAGTGGATAATTCTTCAAGTATACCTAATTTCAACTCAAAATCATCCATACACATTTAATATTCCTTACTTGATCATAAACACTCAAAATATAACACATTCTTATACACTTAAAACAGAACACAACATATATATTTATCCAACAGTGTACTGTGCCTAGTTCTCAATTTCATGTCAAAATTTGAGACTCTTAAAGACATAATTTAAATTCGATGTCTTTAATGAAAAATGTAGTCATCTATCTCTAGTTTAATAAAAACTAAGAATCATCTCATTTGGATAACTAGAGAAAAAGTTATGGCTAAAACACATAAGCATATTCAGAGATCATGTTGCTGCCACATTTTTCAGATCAGCTACCACTTTTGTTTCCAAATCTTACCCTAACACAACTCATACGAAGATTATCTTTTCGACTCCTATTTCTCATTCTCAACTACATTTCAACTCAGTAGCATTCATAAACCAATTCATGATCTATATTTGATCATTAACCAAAACAGAACATATATATTTGCCCATTCATAAACAAATTTTCTGCACTCATCTACACACCACTTTGATGATCATTGAACCTCAATATCGTCTCTATAACAATCTATGAATTATTACCCATCACACATATATAAGAGTAAGACATTAATCTATCTCCTTTTCTCATCCACGTTTGATTATGAACCCATCCTCATTTTATGAACATTTAATTCTTAACTATCATCAAAACATGTTTCAATCATCAATTCAAGAAGAGTGATGCTTATACTTGTTTAGCTTCAAAATCTTCAAACTCCTCAAGATCTGTTTTAATCCTAGTTTTGTTCTCTCACACATGCATCACCATTCAAGGGTGGTAGGGTTAGGTCTTTAGTAAGAAATGAAGAAAATGAGGAAATGGAACTAGTATCGTGAGTGACAAGAGAAAGACCACAATATGGTCTTCCATTTAACAATTTCGTGACTTAACAAGTGGTGTGGCAAGTGACACTTGTCACTTACCACATGTTACTCTCTCAAGGTCTCTTCTTGATCTTTAATTAACTAATCCATTTATCTCCAATTTTCAACTCAATTTTCTTCCAAATTTTCAATGACACTTGTCATTAAATCTTAATGTCACATTTTAAAATTTTCATTGCCATTCGACTCTTATTTCTATAACCATTCATCAATCTACTTTCCACTTGACATTTTTCCTAGTCCAATAATACTCAACATTTTTTGAAAATTTCTCCTAAAATTCACCAAAATTTTAATCCAACTATTTATACTCCTCCAATTTGATTTTCAATACAAATAATTCACAATTCTCAATAAAAGCACATTAATAATCAATTATACCCGAAAAATGTCAATGAGTGCATGTATAGTCATTTTAATGTGTGCAAAATCCTAATTCACATATGTGTATGCTGATAATATGCATGAGCATGAAAAATGTATTTTTTCCTTAATCTCTCATTGATCTCACATGTACCGTATTTTAGGGTTCTAACCCATAGTAAGGGATCCGGATGTTACATTTTGATTCGTCATCTTTTTCTTTCTTTATTGCGCTAGATTTGATAACCTTAATATCCAAATTTGTGCTGAGTTTTGACTGATTGAGTGCAATAGCATGCCACCTTCGTGGGGCACGGACTCAGATATTACTCAAAATGTCAGGTATGTGTCTTGCGGGAGTAGGTTACTACAATAACTTTGCATCTTCCACCATATACATAATCAGGATTGACATCTTTTCCAAATCAGACACCTTTACCACTGTAAAGTATTGCTCTATGTCCTATAAAAATTTTTCGATCTCCTTGGCACTGCACTTTTCATTAAAGACTTGGAGCTCTCGTACCTATATCAAAATACTTTTAGCACACCCAACATCCTATGTTGTAATGACACACCTTAAGATTATAATCTCTAATCTAAAGTCCTTTTGTGCCTTCATCAAGTTTGCTATTTGATATTCCAACTGTTGGATTTGCAGAAGTGACCTCTTCCTTCCCTTAAGGAATTGGCCCCAGAAGTGTCTCCACTTTATTAACACACTCTGTCACATTGTTACCTTCTGCCATATCGATATTTTAGCTCTCATACCTATTGTTACAAAGGTTTTCTTAGACACTAAACTTGTACCGAAGTCACATCTACTCCTTTGCACAGTAATCTCGCTTAGGTTCATTTAAGCAAGGCTTGGTTTTCCTATATGATTCTTAACTAACTAACTTATTCTCGAATACCTCAAGACTCTCGTAGAATTTAACTCTCACACTTGGGTAAGAATTCTAAAAAAAGTATTAAATAATCATAGGCAACAATAAACATATAAGAACTTTACCTTTATTATTTCCACAAAAGTATACAAAGAAGTGCTCTCTTTTAATTTGTTCCCCTCCCTTCTATCTCTGTTCCCACAAGCAAGTCTCAAATAAGTTATTTATTGACACCCATGACTTTACAATTTAGAATCCTAATTAAATCAAACTAACTAGATCACTTACATCTTTATTAGATTACATCACACTAACCAATTAGATAACACCCCATTTCAAATAGGACTCTATTTGATATGATTTAGCTACATCATAACTAACAAGATAAGAGTACATTTAATCAAGAAAGATATATCCATATCTATGAAGAACTCTATTATTTTGATATAATCCTCTCACATGGTCTTTATCTTTAAGGCTGATATATATCTACTATGATCTAATTTGTCACATCATCCAAGATCTCCCATTTATTACCCATCTATTAATGATAAGCCATCCAAGCTTAAAGTCTCTTATAACATACTAGCTTGGTCTAATGCTTATCTATGTCAAGTCCTTTAGTTATGTTTTGTTTATTTGAGCACACATTGAGTCCTTTAGAGCTCTCATAGGTTTCCCTAATATATGTAATGTAACTAACCTTTAACCCACGTTCCATCTTAATCTATCTTTTAATCACACATATCATTGAAGTTTTTTGCCAATGTTGACCAATGCATGTCAACTCATCGACAATGCTTGTTTTCCCTACCAACTTCCAAGTTTTTACCTTGTTCTATTATCCCAAGTGTCAAATATTAGTCAAGGCTTGCTAATGTTTGTAATTTTTTCTATTAGGACTATTAGGACTTAGGGGTCTAATAAGTCACCCCCACTAGAAGAAATCGATGCCCTCGTCAAAATAATTTGTGGGCACTCCTCTAAATGTGATTCCTTTAAAACCTCCTTAGTTATTGACATATCTCTAACATACCATTTTCCCTTTCTGTCAAGTTTGTCCTTGTCTTTTTCGACCGCTCCTTTATAATGCCTATTATGTATAATATTAATATAACATAATTATTAAGGTAGACTTCTTCCGTCGAGTCTTCACCTCCTTCTCCTTGATCTTTTACGACCATGGAATTTATTTGCTCCTCACCTACCTTTCCCTTCACAAATAAAACAAGTAATATCCCCTTTTGTTTTTTTTTCTTGGACTTACATTGAGAAGATTCGCATACCTTAACTTTGCCTTTCTCTAAGCCATTCTGTGTCCCACTATTCTTCCTACCCTTGTTGCTAGTTTGAATTTGTGATGCTAATTAGAGATCCACTATGGCATCTGCAGCCACTGTCGCATTTAAAAGGTCTTTCATGTTCTGCCTCTAAAACTCCATTTATGCCTAATCTTACAAGCAACTGATGAATTTGAACAACTTCTCTTTCTTAAACAAGTTCTACATGTCCAACATCAAACATGTGAATTTTCTCACATACTCTTGTATCGAGCCGCTTTACTTTCATCGCTTTAAAGCTTCCCTTGCAAGCCATAAAGTGTTGTTGGGAAAGAACTGGTCTTTTAATTCTTTCATCATCTTCTACTAAGTATCAATAGGAGGTCTACTCATACTGATGTCGTTGGAGGTTCTCATTCTTCATCACAACTTTTCATCCTCCACTATATGCATAGTCATAATTGACCCCTTCTTTGAATTAGATATCTTCACTATTGCAAAGTATTGCTCTGTATCCCATAAAAAATTTCAAGTTCCTTAGCACTACGCTTGCCATAAAAACTTGGGGCTCTCACACTTTTACCAAAGTGTTTTTGACATGCTAAACACCCTGCGTTGCAATAGTACGCCTTAAGATTGTCATCTCTAATCTAGAATCCTCTTGTGCCTTCATCAAGCTTGCTATTTAATGTTGCAACTATTGGATCTGTCCCTTCAAAATCTAAAACCGAGATAAGTAGCAAATGACCTCTTCCTCCCCTTGAGGAATTGGCCCTATGAGTGTCTCCTCTCTATTGACATGCTCTATCAAATTGTTGCCTCTCGAAATATTAATATTTTAGCTATAATACATATTATTACAAAGGTTTTTCTAGATATCGAACTTGTATTGAAGTCACACCTACTTATTTGCATAACAATATTATTTAGGCCCATTTAAGAAAGGATCAACATTCCCACATGATCATCGACCACTAACTTATTCTTAAACACCTTATGACCCTAGCAGTGTTTAACTCTCATACTCAAGTAAGAATATTACAAAAGCATGAATAATTATAATAAACATACAAGAGCTATGATAAAAACTAACCTTTATTTTACCAAAAGTGTACAAAGGAATGTTCTCTCTCAATATTTTCCTCTCCCCTCTGTCTCTGTTCCCAAAAACAAGACTCAAATAAGCTATTTATAGGCATCCTTAACTTTATAATTTAGAATCCTAATTAAACTAAAATTATTAGATCTCCTCTGTCCTTATTAGATTAAATCACATTATCTAATTAGATGAGACCCCCATCCAAATAAGACTTTATCTAATAGGATTTAGCTACACGAAAATTAACAAGATAAGATATTACATTTAATTGGAAAAGTTATATCCACATCCATGAAGAACTCTATTATCTTTAGATGACCCTCCACATGTTCTTTAACTTTTAGAGCTGATTTATATCTACTGTGATCTTATCCACCACATCGTCTAAGATCTCCATTGATCTCTATCCACTGATGACGTGTCATCTAAGCTAAAAGCCTTTCATAGCACGCTGGTTCTATCTAATGCTTACCTATATCAAGTCTATTAGTCATGGCCCATCTATTTGGGCACATATTAAGTCCTTAGAGCTCTAACATGTCTCCCTCATACATAGAATCTAGCTAACCTTCCATTCAAGGTCCATCTCAAGTTATTTTTTGGTCTCACATCTGAATCTTACATCTTGTCGAAGATTTTCACCATTGTGCATCAATGTATGCAAAATCATTGATAATGCCTACTCACAAGTATTTGCCTTGTTCTATTATCATGAGTGTCAAACATTGATCAAGTCTTGCCAATACCTACACAATTTTTCTATTAGGACTTAGGGGTCGAAAAATAATCCACTTGCAATATCCTCTTAAAGGAGATAATAAAATTCTTGTAAAAGAGAAACAATAACATTACATAAAGTAACATTAGTATCAATATTAAGAGAAAGCAAAGAATCTTTGTATATAAGAGAAATCATGTAATGCTTGACCAAGAATGTATCTCTCACATGCCCCACTCTTGCTGCTAAATTCGCTCTTTTTCTCTTATATTTATCTATTATTTTTGCTTTGTCCAATGTGTTTAAATTATCCTTATGTGTTTACTTTTGTTTCTTTATCCTCAATATCTCTTATTTATTCTTATAAATCTTAAGTTGATAAACTTTGTTTGGTGATAATAGAGTAAGAGTAATTAGTTTGCCACTATGATAAAGGAATAATGATTTTGTATCCATCATATCTAGCTCTACTATCAAATTGCCATGGACGTCCCAAAAGAATGTGACTAGCTTACATAGGCACTATATGATATTGCACCTCATCCTTGTGCCTTTTAATTAAGAAAGAAACTAGTACTTGTTTTGTTATCCTAACCCTCCATTCTTATTAAAACAATGTTAATTGGACGATTGAGGATATTATGTAGTTGGCAGTCCCAACTCCTTTATGGACTAACTCCACCTTAGCTATATTTGTACAACTCTCTCTATCTATGATCATACTACAAATTCAATCTTTGATAACATACCTTTTGTGAAGGATATTATCCCATAATATATTTATATTTTCTCTTCATATATACTTAATGCCCTACTAGTGACTAGCATCCTTCCCTCTTTAGATCTCTCAAACATCATCATCATCATCATACCCCAAAGTCCCGCATTGAAGCGGGGTCTGGGGGGACCTGATAGTACGCATCTTTATTTCTACATAGTAGAGAGACTGTTTTCAGTAGACTCACCTGCAGATGTGATAATAAAAGAATGATACAGGTTAAAAAGTAAATAAGTAAAAACTGGCATTCTAAATACTTATGGAAATAAAAATACAATAAATACATAAACAAAAAATATAATATAATCAAAGGATAAACTCTAATCAAAGGATATACTTGATGGTGTCCAGATCTATCAGTACCTAATAAGCAAATATACAATGAGAAAAGAAGGCTGAGTGGGAAAGAAACCACAATGACGATAGTGTCCACTAAATTAGGTTTATCCTCATCTATATCCTCCTCACTCTCGGCATATAATCTCTATCCTCCCTCAATATCATCAACTTCTTGTTGAAACATTATAAAATTATATGCACTATTCTTGAGCACTTAATATCTCGATTTCTAGTTGGTGAAGAGGAATTAGTTTTACCTTTCTCCAGAATTGGTGTTTACACTTTTGGTTTATTTATTTCATATTTAGACTTTAGATCTTTGTTTTCTTTTTTACTCTATACTTTGCTCCATGATGAATAATCTACATTAGAAATATCAAAACGATTAGTAGGCCTACTTTTGAGTTGTCTTCCACCTTATGGATATTTGAATCACATCCTCCAATTTCATATAATGGTATAACTCTATAATATTGATAATTTTTTTAATTTAGATTACAAATGAAGTGATCCATTGTTGCATCCTTATCTTCTTCCATATTATTCTCAATTATAGTAACCTTCATCTCCTCATGGTAGTCTTCCATACTCTTAGAAACTTAAGTTAAAATTTATAACATTGGATGGAGATCTATATCATAGGAACTTGACACAAAATGCTTCCTCATCACCACTTTCTTCTCCTTCTAAGTTATGATAGTTGGCTCTTAATTCCTTCTCTTTGTGAGGATTTCTTGATCCCACCAATCCATGACATAATCATTAAATTTTGTGACTATTATTTAATCTTTTTCTTATATAAAAAATTGTGATTGTAAAAAACTAACTCTACTTGCTCTTTTCACTTCAAGTAGGTATCCTAATCTATCTTTCCTGCAAAAGATTGTATCTTCATCTTAATACTACCTGTATTATTATCCACCATTTCCTTTTACTCTTATAATAAACTTAAACCAAATATGCCCCTCCTTATTTTTTCATTCTACCTCTGCTTTTACCTCATTCTCCTCTACCTTCCTTTAAATTTAACTCCTCCAAGTAGTTAGCAGTACTCTCAACCTCAACATAAGTCTCAAAATCATCCATTCTAGTAGGTAAAGGTGAGTTATATTGTAAACTAGCTATAGTAGCTTTATGTTCCATAATTTATCCCCCCTTTATCGAATTATGTAATGAGATGCTGATATTGGCCTTATATTGTGTTCAGGTAAACAATTGGTCTATGACTATCTTCTTCACTTCCTTCCTTGTCTTGAGGACTTTTTTTAAGACATATTAAACTCACAAGAAAACTTTACTAGCAAAAAAAACAAAAAACTCTCTTACATGCTTCTCTCGAAATTCACTTACCTTACTACCTAAAGTCTTAACTAAAGGTTCTACATAAACTAGTTAATCTATCAAGAAATCTAGTTTTAGTAATAAAAATTTACTTATCAATAAAATTTTTTGAAAAAGAAAAGGGAGTCCTTTTTTTCTTTCTTGTTCTTGATTTATTATGTAATGATCGAACCACTTTACCAAATAATATCATCGACAATGAAGAATTAAGATGACAAGAAAAATCAAGAATAACATATGAACAAGATGTATATGATGTATTGATTAACTTATTTTTATTGGAGAAGAAACAAAAATTCTTATTTATAAAGGATTAAGTAATTTATCAACCTTTTATGTAGTTTAAGTAGATATTTGATTATCGTCACTTTCTTCCTCTACTATTTATTGTATTTATTTTCAGCTAATTATATATTAATAAATATTGGTAATTTATTTTTAATTTTAATAGAGTATTTTATTATTTTTATAATAAATTACTATCTGTTAAATTTTTAAACCTTAAATTTTGATTGTCGTCGATTTGATCTATGCTCCCGTCTTACATAAGTGTTACAAATAACATAATAAAGTAACTTATATTAAAAAATTATAACATAATTCTATTTTAGATTGAGCTAGAGATCCTATAAACGATAAAGGTATAAACCATTCATTTCCCGTATATAAAGAAAATAACGAAATTTAACATAAAGCCACGCAAGTATTTACATTCTGAACCAGTCTGCGGACACTTTTGTGCCCCATTAATGCTTATTTTTTTCTGGATGCAAAACGTTCCAGGGGAGAGGAGATCACCTGTCTAATTAATCCTGTCTTACTCTGTCCAAGAGTAAGACGGTATCGTTTTTGGTTAAAAAATTTTAAAGCCCACGACTGCTGTTCTAGTTGTTCCTGTCAGATGAATAAGGTGATCTGACAGCAAAGCCAAGCCGCCTATCAGCTTGTCTTTGCTGTCAGAGATGGCTTTTAAGCTTGAAGACATGTTTATTATTTATGTAAACCAACGAGATGGCTTTTAAGTTTGAAGACATGTTTATTATTTATGTGAACCAACGACTTTTGCAGTACAGGACTGTTACTAAAACCCGT
>JAOTIZ010000001.1:21867424-21878011 GCA_027123425.1 Erythroxylum panamense | reverse complement strand
AGTTCATTTATGAAATATGATTGGATTTTGGCATGTGACTCTCAAAATTTTAAATTGTTTGATGTTCAACTTTTGTGAGCACGCCACCATTATGGGATGACAGGTTCTGTTTTGTCTTCGAATGTTTGGGATCCAAAAACGGAGTCCAACAACAATTAGGAAATTGACAATCCATTAATCTTCGATTTCAGGAGCATTTTTGACAAGTTGTTTCATCGTTCCATAAATAAGCCCAAACTTTCTTCTTGCCTTTAACGAGCCTTGGACTGTGAGAGCCCATTCTTCATAATTCTTACCTCTCAATTGCACTTAAGTTATAAGGTTTCTTGGGTTGTCATTTAAGTATTGATCATAAGGAGAGATCTATTTCTTTGGATGTGAACCACCTCCAATTTTGCCATCATTATTTCCTTCCATCATAATACAATTTAAGGGTTCTCAAAATTACATTCAATTCTCTAGTACTATGAAGAATTTTAGTGGGGAAAAGCTCATACCTTCTCAATAATTCTCCAAGTATATATACATCATTTCATCCAAATATTCATACAAACAAATCCTAGAACAAAAGGAAACTACGTAATCAAGAATATACTACCTAATCAGAAATATAAAGAAAATATTTAGCCTTAAAAGATAGGAAAGAGAATATATAGCTTCCTAATTATATACACGATCCTAATAGAAAGTATCAAGGGCATTTGTAAAAGAGATGGCTATGGGATTAGGTTTAGTTAAGTTTTGAGATAGGTGGATTTAGGCTTTGGATGCATTTCAAATTGCTTAAAGTTCGACTAGGCTTGAGATCAAGCTTAGGTGGTATGTGCTAGGCTTGATCAGGTTTCAGTTTTAGACTAAGCTTAGCCCATCTTTAAAAGGCTTTAAATTAGGCTTGGGCTTTAATTGGCAACTCTATTAGTATCGTGCAAGATTGTTAGTAATCAAACCTGATTTGAGAGCTTCCCCTTTCAATGATTAAAGAAAAATAATTGACTTCAATAAAATATTTTTCCCATGGTTTAACTTACTACAATTAGAGTAATCCTGGCCATGTATGTTGTGTTTATCTTACATATAGAATGGGTAGATGCTAAAGTTGTTTTTCTTTATGAATATTTTGAAGAAGAAATTTACATTCTCCATTTAGAACATTTTGAAGAGCAAAGGAAGAGAGAACTTAGTTTGCAAGTTAAACAAATCTGTATATGGTCTTAAATAGGCATTGAGGCGATAATATAAAATATTTGATTCCTTCATCATGAGCCTTGGATAGAACAAGCGTAATGCAAACTCTTATCTATATTTTAAAAAGGTTTGATAGTAATGATTTTATAATTTTATTTTTGGGTGTAGATGAAATGTTAGTTACATATTTTAATAAAAATCATATTAAATAATTGAAGGCATATTTGGCTAAGAAATTTGAAGATAAGGACTTCGGACCAACAAACAAAATTCTAGGGATGTAAATTTACCAAGAAAGAAGGTAACAGGAAGGGGAGTTCAATGTTTAATAGGATTTATACAAGATCAAACATTGTAATAGAAGTTGTTAGTTACTATATAGTGAATCCTAGTGAAAAGTATTGAAAAGTTGTAAAGAGAATCCTAAGATACATTAAAAGGATCTTTGATATTAAATTACAATATAGAGCATAAGACTTTATTATTAAAGAATATGTTGACTTTGATTATACATATGGCATTGCTAAAAGCAAATTCACTAAGTTTATGCTTATTGGTGGGGTCATAAGATAGGTTTCAAAGTTATGATCAATTATAACTATATCAGTAACAAAAGTAGAATATCTAGGAGCTACATAAACTAATAAAGAAATGAATTAATTGAAATTGGTGTTAGAAGAACTCGAACACAAACAACAAAAGATTTCATTATTTTGTAGTAGTTAAAATGCCTTGCCTCTAGCAAAGAATCAAATATTTCATTTGAAAACTAAGCATATACAAGTTCAATATCATTTCATTTGTGAGAAAGTGTAGGAAGGAATCGTGGATATCAAAAAGTTCATATCAAATACAATATAGTAGAATTTAAGACAAAATCAATCAATAATGATGTATTTATTTAATATCGATCCACGTGTAGCTTAACTTAAATGTAAGCAAAATGACAATGACAAGTAATGTAAAATCTTCAAGAAGAAAATTGTTAGAAAAATCTAGATATTACTTACAATATTTAAATATTATTCATATTAGAAAAACGTAGATATTATTTATAAAATATCTAGATACAATAACAACATTTAGTGTGAATCCCACTTAAACACAGAGTATGAGAATTTGTAGTACAAATGTAAATATTAGAATGTGTAATAATTATGATAAATTAAAATATGTAACTATAGTTAATTTGATTCACTTACAATTACTGATTCATCTTCTTGTTTCATGTATTAAAAAATAAATTTAAGTATCTAAATTAGAACATGTGAGGATATGAACTTTATAAGTTCTAACCTATAAATTAATATTTGTAACTTATAACTGGTGAATATTTATATTGTAATTTTTTATTTATAATAATATTTTATATTATATATTTTTAATCTTAATTGAATTGCAATCTTACTTTGTCTGCTTAATTATTCTAACACTTTAACCCTGTTAAAAAGATAGGTACCCTCGTCATCTTTTTAAATTGTGGACTTCATATGTATTGAATTAGGGCGTGTGTAAAATATCTCCTTCTTTAGCTAAATTCTAAAAGATAAGAGACAATTTACATATTTTTAATATTATTTCAAAAGGAATATCACTGCCTAATTTATTAATTGAACTTAATGTTAGACTGCCAACATTTGTATAGTTAAGTTTCTACTCAGTTCATTCATTCAATCGTAAAGCAGGTCCACCACTATAAAATAATTGGTACAGTGAAGTTGAAAAGAATTCATAATTAAAAGAAATCCTAAAAAAGAATAAAAACCTCCATGAATGAAGGAGTAGAGCAAATAAGTATCAGATCAAAACAGGATAGTGAATCTCAACATCATTCATTTAGAAAGCACCAAAAGACCATGCCAAGCCCGACACCATTTGCAGTTAAATACCCCATCTCGATAGAAACATCCACAAGCAACAGCTCTAAAAAGCATTTACATTATTTAAAATACTTCCAAAACTAAGAAATAAATTTATTTTAATTTTAATCATGGTATTTGAATGATAAAATATTCCTAAAAATTTTAATTCTTGGTAAAATAAATTGACCATGCTAGCCTTTGTTGGTAGCAATGCTAAACAAAGGGTCGTAGTGAACCCAACCCAATTTGTGGATTGTACACAAGCACTAGGCTTTAGTTCTTTCAATTTCAAGCCCCTCTAACTTTGGACTTGCAGATTAGAGACTTGAACGAGAATCATGCCTAGCCTTAGTGCAGCAAGCCATGCCCATCAGCCATGTCTGAAATTTTAGTTTTCGAACAAGTATAACCTAATGTAATTTCGGGAGTTGGAGAAATTTCACAAATATATATAGATAATTGTTTCAAATTTTTAATGATTTTTCAAACAAATTGTAATGGTCTAGTGTCTGAAAGTACATTCTATATTTTTCGAATACCTGGAATATATTATCGCCACATAAATAATTACAAAGGAAATGAATAGTTATTGTTCAAATTGAAACAAACAGTTTGAATCTAGCCATGAAGTTTCTCATATCTCTTTTCAATAATAACATCTTTCACATTAGGGACATAATATTACATTTATGATTTGTAATGATTGTTTATTTAAAATTCTAAAGTTATGAATGTCAATTTTGATTTATATCATAAAATATTAATACCTATTATTAAATTAAGTATATGGATAAATGATATTTATTAGTTGGTAGAATTTATAATTTATCCAAAGGTAAATTAACACTATGACTAATAAACATAGCAAAGGAAAATCAATATTCACTTGTCAAATACGTTCTATATCCAAATATATTGGTTGTATTTGACAAGTTTTTGTATGATTACCTAATAAAGTTTGTATGGAATTAAACTTATGATAATATATTGTTGAGTTTGCCCAAAGGAATCCTGTAGTATATTCTAAATGTTTAATTATTTAAATATGATAATTTGTTGAGCATTTATGTATTTGCAACTATTTCTCTTCATTCACATGTTTATTATGTTATTGTATTTAATGGTTTTGACTTCTCCAAATAGTGCAAACAAGTCAATTTTCATTTAGGTGTTTTGAATCTTAATTTTAACATTATTGGAACAAAACCATATAGCCATTACAAATACGAGAAGGATAAGAAGACAAATTATAAAGCATATCTAACAAATTGTGTCTTAATTTCAAGTGAATGACTATTGTTAACAATATTAAGATCACTATTCCAAAAACTCAAACTGCTAAAGAATACCTTAAATTTTGTGGAAGAATATTTTTTTATCTTGCAAATAAGTCTCCTACCAGTACTGTATTGACTAAACTCACAACTATAAAGTTTGATGTGTCATAAAGCTTGCAGCAATATGTCCTAGAGATTAAAAAGAATTGTAGCAAAATTAAAGACCCTGCATATGACAGTTGATGGCTCCTTTTTAGTACAACTCATTTTGAACTCGTTAATTCTTGAGTATGGACTTGTTCAAATTAACTACAACACTATACAAGATAAGTAGAGGGTTAATGAATTGTCCAGTATGCTCATTTAGGAGGAAACACGGCTAAAGAATCAAGGAATTCATTATGTTGACCTTATGGGTCAAGGAGCTAGCAAAATTCACAAGCTAAAGGCTAAGAAATTTAATAAGAAAGCACCTGCTAAGGTGACACAAGTTACTACTAATATTGATAAGAAGGAACAAAAGACAGATAAGTGTCAGTTTCATAAGAAAGAGGGACACTATCAAAAAGATTGTCTGAAACTTAAGGCTTAGTTTGAAAAGAAAGGAACATTTAACCTTTTGGCATGTATTGAACTAAACTTATCTAATATTTGGTGGCTTGATTCTAGTTTTACTACCTATATTTCTAATGTTATGTCAGGATTCATTACAATATAAACTATAAACCCAGTTGAGAACTTTCTGCTTGTAGGAAATTGTAAAAAGGTTCTAATTGAAGGCGTTGGGACTTATCGTCTAATATTAGATATTGCTTGTCACTTGGATCTAATACAAACTCTCTATATACCTTTGATTTCTATAATCTTAATTTCTGTTTCTAAATTTGATGAAAGTGGGTTTACTTTTAAGTTTAGTGATGGTTGTTTTAATTTATTTACACATAATTTCATTATTGGTTGTGGAATTGTTATGGATGATTTATATAAATTGAAACTTTGATGTTAATTTTTTTGAATCCTTATTTTTTGTTTATCATACCATTGGAGCTAAGTGTAGCATAATGAATAATAATTTAGCCTACTTATGAAATAAAAATTTGAGTCATATATCTAAAGAAATATTAGAAAGATTAGTAAAGAATGAAATTCATCCGAATTCATATTTTACTGATCTCAATGTGTCTGTGGATTTCATTAAGGGAAAGCAAACCAAACAAAGTAATAAAGGAGCCACAAGAAGGACTCAACTCCTTGAAATTATACACATCGATATAGTGGAGAAAAATATTTTATCACCTTTATAGATAATTATTCATGTTATGGATATGTCTATTTGCTTAATGAAAAATCTCAAGCTGTAAACACCCTTGAGGTGTTTGTAAAGGAGGTTGAAAGGCAATTAGATTTTTAAAAAAAGTGAAACTTGTAAGCTCTAATAGAGGTGGTGAATATTATGAAAAATATGATGAATCAAGATAATGTCCAGGTTCATTTACAAAGTTTCTTGAGAAGCATGACATATGTGCACATTATACTATTTGAAGCACATCTCAACAAAATGGTGTGGCATAAATGTGTAATAAGACCTTAATGATGATTAGTAACTATTCATTACACAAAACCTTATGGATATATACATTTAAAACTGCATTATATTTTCTAAATATGATTCCTAGTAAAGTAGTACCTAAAACTCCTTTTGAGTTATGAATTGAAAGAAAACCTATTATAACGTACCTGTATGTTTGGGGTTATCCAGTAGAAGCAGGAATTTATAATCCACAAGAAAAGAAAGTAGATTCTCAAACAGTCAGTGGTTACTTTATTATTTATCAAAAGAAACCTAAAGGATATAGATTTTATTGTCAAAACTATTGTCTATAATTGTTGAAATAGCTAATACCAAGTTCATTAAAAATGACGAAGTTATTAGGAGTGCTAAAAAATGTGTTGTGGATGTTAATAAAATAATGGTTGATGCTCTATTATCCATAAATGTTTTAGTATCCACATATATGCCAAATATTGTCCCAGTGCTGGAAGAAAAAATAATTATCGACAAGGTTTGGATGAAACAACACCTTATAAAAACTTATAACGAATAAATTTAAATGAAGCACATGTAATAACTTTGAATAAACTTGTAAGAATAAGGAAATTAGTTATTCCTGATGATTATATAGTTTATTCGCAAAAGTCATAATTTAATTATGGCATTAATAATGATCTAGTTTCATTTTCTTAAGCCTTAAAAAGTTATAAGTCTAATAAATAGATTAATGTTATGAAAGATGAGTTAAATTCAATGACACAAAACAATGTCTGGGACCTTGTTGGTTTCCTAGAAGGATCTAAATGAGTTGGATGCAAATGGGTCTTTAAGACTAAACATGACTCAAATGGAAATATTGAAAAGTATAAAGCTAAACTTGTTGCTAAAGGTTATACTTAAAAGGATGACATTGATTTTAAAGAGACTTTTTCACTTATCTCAATGAATGATTCAATGAGAATAATCATGGAATTAGTGGTTTAGTTTGATTTAAAGCTACTTCAAATGGATGTAAAAACTACCTTTTTTAATGGTGATCTCGAGGAGAAAGTTTATGAATCAACCTGAAGATTTTTTGATAGAAGGAAAGGTCCACAAGGTGTGTAAACTTAAGAAATCAATATATGTATTTAAACAAACTTCCTCAAAATAGTATATTGTGTTTAATGATACCTTAATATCTTTTGGTTTTTATGAAAATATTGTTCATTATTGTATCTATCAAAAGATTACTGGGAGTAAGTTTATATTTCTATTCTATATATTAATGATATTTCAATTGTTGCTAATGATTTAGACATATTGTATAAAACTAAAGAATTTATCTATAAGAATATAGGAGAAGCATCATATATGAAATGAAAAATATGAGAGAGGCATCATATGTGAAAGAAATTTCAATAATTCAAAATATATCACAAGGACTGGTAGAATTGTCTCCGAAAGACTATATCGATAAAATTTTGAAGGGATTTAATACGAACAAATGATCAATAGGAATTGTCCCGATTAAAAAAACAAATAAATTTAGTCTCAAGCAATGTCCAATGAATGATGTAGAACGTAACCAAATGGTGTCTTTTCCATATGCTTCTATTGTTAACAATATGATGTATTTATAAATATGCACGAGACTTGATATCAACGTTATTGTTGGAATGATAGGCAGATATCAAAGTAATGCTCGTATAGACCATTGCAAAGTTGCAAAGAAAGTCTTAAAGTATCTTCAAGGAACAAAGGATTATCTTCTCATATATAGAAGATAAAATCTATTAGACGTAATTGGATATTTGGATTCAAATTTTACTTGATGCATATAGACAGTAGAAAGTCAATGTTTGGATATTTTTCTACTAGTGGAAGGAACAATTTTATAGGAAAGTAATAAATAATCTGTCATTGTTTCATCCATTATGAAAGTAGAATTTGTAGCTTATTTTGAGGCTACAATTTATGCCTTATGGTTGCAAAACTTTATTTCAAGGCTTGGGGTTGTCAACATCATTATGAAGTTGCTGAAATTTTATTATGACAATTTTGTAGTAGTTTTCTTCTCCAAGAATGACAAGTATTCTACAGATGATAAACATATAGAGTTGAAATATTTTACCGTAAAGGAAGAAGTTCATAGACAAAGTGTGCGTACTAAATATTAAGACCAATCTTATGATTACAGATTCTTTAACTAAAGACCTTCCACCAAATATATTTAAGGAACATATTAAAATAAAGGGCTTTGGTTATATTAATGATTGTTTTTTATGACTTTTTGACACTCTTAAGCTCAGTAAAGTTCTAATTGGCAATTTTCTTATTTATTACGAATGAGCACATGTAATTGTTAGTAAATAAGAAATAAAATTGTCTATAAGGCATTAATGTGGACCTTTATGATATTTATATGTCACTTATGTTACCTGACTTCATAAATTACTAGTGTTGTGGTTTATACAAGGAAGTATATAATGTTGAAATGTATGGCCATTATGACCTGCATTATATAGTTTATTATGGTTTCTTAATGGATGTATCAAATTAAAAATTCATAGATATATAAATTGGTCCTCTCTCTACTAATTAAGGTAATTTTATTAAGTTTTGTAATCATAAGATAGTCAAAAGAGAAATCAATTTTAACTAAGAACGCAGCTCTCGATCTCTTTTCAATAATAACATCTTCTGCATTAGGTACACAATATTACACTCTTATGAGTTATAACCATTATTTATTGAAGATCCTAAAGTTATGAATGCCAATTTTGATTTATGTTATAAAGATCATATTTTTACAAGCAACATCTAACCATGATTCAAGATAAAACTACTAAAATTACGTTAACCCATCATTATAAAATCAGGGCATATATTAATTATTAAAGATAGTAACAAAAGTTCAAAGTTAAATCAATCTAGTATTGTTTAAAGTCAACAAATCAAGCTTAAAATTTAATTTAAATTTAAATTGAGTTGATATGTAGTCAACTTAACACTATTTAAGATCAATGTTTCTAATTTAAAAAAAAGATTTGGATAGATAATGAATTTGGTACCTTATTTAGCATAAAAATATTTCTATACATAATAGGGTCAACTATAAAAAAATTTCAAACTTTACTTAATGTTATAATACTAGCATAAACTTTAAAAAGTTATACTAAAATGCTTCAATCTTCAATTTTTAGCAAAAATAGCCCAACATTAAATTTTTTGTTGATGAAAATGATAAAGCGAGCTATATCAGATTAAAAGTTTTGCTATGTAATAGTTTCATATTTTATTTGTGCCATGTCTGAATTTTATTTTTAATAGGTTAAAAATCAAAAATTATAAAATATTTATATGTTCCTTCATATGTTTTACTTCATAATTACTTTAGGGCATTTGATATTTTTAATTTATTAAATAATAAAATTTATATACATAAATACAATTTGTAGTAATCACGTAACAAAAATACTAATGTGAGTTATTCACGACGTCATCCACATAAATTGATTAACGTCAGACTATTTTTACCAAAAATTGGAAGTTGGAGCTTTTCAATGCTACTTTTTAACATTCAAGTTAGTATTATAAAATTAAGAAAAGTTGGAAAATTTTATAATTAACCATATATAATATTATATCATTTCCTTCTAGACTTCTTGTGGTAATGATTAAGATTAAAAAATAGGGATAATTACAAAAAAAATTTAAACTTTATTCAATGATATAATTATAGCCCAAACTTTAAAACGTAGCAATTAAATACCCAAAATTTTAATTTTTTCAAATTTATTCCAACATTAGTAGCTCCGTTAACGTGACAAGCCACGTCAGACATAAATTTAAACACATTTAATAATAACTAGATTAAATTATACATGTTAGACTTAATTAAAGTAACTAAGTAAAGTTAAGGAAATTTTAAAATTTTGAAAGACAAAAATAAAAAGCGCTAAATTAGTTTGAGATTCAAACTTTTTACCCTTATCAATTTCTATTTTAAAAAATTCTTTTTAAGTAATTACATGAAGCATAAATGAAAAACAAAAAAAAGAGTATGCCTATTTCACCATAAAAGGGATTTTGCACTTTGGCTTTCAATTTTCATGTCTTATTTCATTGATGATCTTTTTATCTTAATCTCTCCTAAACCAAACGAACAACTACAAGAACCAAATTCAACATTCCTTTCCTTAAAAACTAGAACTGTTTTAACTTTAAGTACACATGAAATCTTCGTCAACTACTCCACCTTCTTTGACCTGCAATCAATATGATAAGCTTTTCATGGCTTTTCTAGTTTCTTTGTTCTGGATCGAGAAAAACCTATCTTTCTCTCCTTACTATAACTAGGTTTTCCCTCAGGTTCTCTTTAATGATTAAGAAATGCGAATTCTCTTTCACTTACTCACCACTTGTTCTTTTTTCTTTTTTCATAGCTTCTTCTCTATATGTTGGGCCCGAGTCCCGTAACTCGAATCCCGAGGCGGCCCCTCGGGCTGCGCCCCAACAAGCGACCCGAACCGTCGGACCCGATCCCAACATTCGCACAATAATTCGATTCACACATGCAATAATAAGAAAATCGTACACATTAATCATTCAAAATAAATACCCCAAGTCCCGGGGCTAAATGTCATAACA
The DNA here is from genome assembly GCA_027123425.1 of Erythroxylum panamense. Classification (NCBI taxonomy): domain Eukaryota; kingdom Viridiplantae; phylum Streptophyta; class Magnoliopsida; order Malpighiales; family Erythroxylaceae; genus Erythroxylum; species Erythroxylum panamense. The sequence goes on along the minus strand of JAOTIZ010000001.1, from coordinate 21,867,503 downwards.
ATCCAAAACTGAGATTCCAACAATTATAGTCATAATGCAATACCAAAACAAATGGAAATCCAAAATACGTGAAGTATGC
>JAOTIZ010000001.1:21855384-21867324 GCA_027123425.1 Erythroxylum panamense | reverse complement strand
ATACTCCAATTAATCGATCTAAGCCCAAATAAATCAAACTAAACCATAAACATCAAATAATCACAATTCATGCTTAAAGACATCATAAGAAAAATATTTGGGGTCTAACAATATATCTATTTATTGGTTTGTTTTTTGAGTTGTAAGCTTGGCAAGTTCGAAGCTTTTCAGGGGTTTGGTTGCTGAAGAGGTTAATATATAAATGTGTATGTGTGTGTGTGTGTGTGTGTGTGTGTGTGTGTGTGTGTACATATACATAGCGAGTTTTAAACATAGTTATAGCGAGAGAGAAGATTGTGATAAAGGAAACACTTGCAAGAGATAAAAGACAAGAGCCTGTTAAAGTTTAAAACAATAAGAGTCTGTCAGACAATAAAAGCCAATTAAGCGACATGAGACTATTAGACGATAAGAGCCTATTAAATAATAAATCCTATCAAAATAATTTAAAATAGAGGGCGCTTATTAAAACTAAAAGGAACCTATTGCAATTGAAAATAGAAGAAGCCTATTATAAAAATGAAGGAACTTCTTGCTAAAATGAACACACACATAATATAATGCGAAAATTTAAAAGTTAAAGAGGGAGAGGAATGATGCAGTTGATTGATACTAGTTCAGCTAATAACTCAAGCTCATGTCCAGTCTCCAAGTATCCAACTTGAGTATTTTACTAAAATCCTAAGTAATTTGGCGAGCCTCTTCAAAGCTCGCGAGTATATATTTTTTAAAGTTCTCCAACCTTCTAAACTAATAGCATTTAGTTAGCCTCTACAAGCTCACGAGTACATATTTTTTAAGATTCTCCAACCTTCCAAACTAGTAGTATTTAGCTAGCCTTTACAAGCTTTTAACAAATAAAAATGTAATTTGCTCGATATGAGTTTCAATGATCTCTCTCAAAAAGACTTTTCACTTTCTAAAGAATAAGAAATTTGACAATGATGTCACTTTCAAAAGAATTGATGCTATAGATGCATTTCAAAGGTCTGGTGTATGTCCCTCATTCGCAAATGTAATGACTCTTCCCTAAATAGATATCTTCTTCAACTAATCGTTGCTTCTCTTATATCTTGAATTAACTTTAAATATTTAATACTATATTTGATAACATCTTCCAGTATCCAGATGTTAAGACAAATGATCATATCATGGAGTTGATTGTGATTTGTAAGATCCTTCTAGATATTCTATAATCATTTCTAATAAATCAGGTAAGTTTATAAGGAAGGTTTCTCCAATAAAGAAAGCATTTATCATATGATTTTATTTCCTTTTGAAATATATCGTTACCTATACAAGGAAATAAATATAATTTGAATTTTGAAATATTATATGGTCATAATCAAAATTATTAATAATAAACCTTGAGCTAATAATCTTCCACTTTTTGATGATAACAAATAATAACAAATAGACTTTCAAAATTCAACTAATAATGAAGGGTTTTGAAAAGTACCTGTAGACTTTATAAGTTCTTACTGATTAAAAGGAGCCTTTCTTTTCTTAGTAAGGAGCCTCTAGTTAACAAATTACATATTTAAACTTCACATAATCAGTTAGTAACATATATCCCATATTTATCATGCTCACAAATCATATAAGTAAATATCATCAACTTTTAGTAAAATATATCGTCAATTTAGTTCTCCCCCTTTTTAATTACAAAAAATATAGGGAAAAGAACTAAACAACCACAAAATATCACAAGTATGTAAGAATAAACCAGGCAAAAATATATTTTCATCTTAACTCTTAACTCTCCCCCTGTATTAATGTTTTCCTCTTTCAAAGTTATTCTTAAGTAGAAAGTTATTTAAACTCTCATACCATGCTCGAGGAGCCTACTTTATACCATATTGAGCTTTAGTTAACTTCACAAAATCAGGATGATCTCTATCTTCAAAACTATTTTCTTCACAGAAATCTTCAAATATTCTATCATATGTCTCGAACACCCACTATCAATTATCCATAGATTTTCTCTTGTCTCCGTTTTGAAGCATATCTGTAGAAAGTATTATCTCATTTTAGGTACCCAAACTTTTGGGTCCTTTTAGGTTACTAGCTTGACCTTTCGGTCTCCAAACATACATTTCAGATCATTTCCTCATTCTACGAAAGTTACAAGAATGACTAATATGATTATATCTACCACAATAGAAGCACAAAATAGATGAATGAGAGTTGCTATAATTTCTACCATGTATCAAGTTCTCGTTGTTTTGACTATAGCTACTGCTAGATTTAACAAAGAAATTTTTATATAGACTAATATTATTATTTTCATTGTAACCTATTCCATCCTTATCAAAAACACATTTACCACTACCAAGTATTGCATCAAGATTATTCCTTCCATTAACGAACTTTGCAAGATCTTTTTCTAGGGATAAGATCTTTCCAACATATTTCTCTTTCTTAACTTTTTCTTTTAATTGTCTCACTTTATCATAATCATTCTTAAGCAAAACAGTTTCCAACTTGGCTACTCTTTCTTCCAAAAATTCCTTTTCGGAGGCCTTTTGCTTATAATCAATCTCAAGAGACATATTCTTAGTTGCCAAATTATCATTCGCAGATTCCAATGATTTTATCTTACTCTTCAGAGATGCATCATTACTCTTGGACTTCTCAACTTCTTTGAAATACTTCATTGTCAACTTTTTTAACTGATCATATAATTCATGTCATGCATTTCTCAATTCATCAACTTTAATATCAAAGTCAGAATAATATACCTCATCATCTAATTTAGCCATAAGATAGTTATTGATGGCTTCTTCAAGCTCTTCTTCTTCAAATCTTTCAAAATCCTCATCTGACCAGGTTGCTTTTAGTGTCATCCCTCCTCTATAGAAGGATCCTTTATCTCGCTTAAGCTCAATTTCATGGACCATCAAGTTTCCTTGTAGCCACTCGAGTGAAATTGAGTCTAGATCCTTTGCAATTTAAAGAGTTGTCATCTTAAGTCTCCATTCCTTTAGTAGTGACCTTAGAATCTTCATTATGAGTTCATCATTAGGATATATCTTTCCCAAGTTCTTTAAGGTCATGATGATGTTGTTGAACCGTCCGAAGATTTCATCTATGGTTTCTCCCTATTTAATGCCAATAGTTTCATATTGATGCACTAAAAAGCTTATTCTTTGTTTCTTTACCTCATTCGTTCCTTCAAAGGTGATTTAAAGTTTATCCCCCTTTTCTTTTGCTATAGAGCCGTAGGATATCTTTTCATATTCTTCTGGAGATAGTGCACAGATTAAATGATGTTTTGCTTTAGCATTTAGCTATGCATTTCTTCTGTCAGCATCAGATTGTACTTTTACGCTATGGTAGGAAGTGTAGCTTCAACTCTGATGGCTTGTCAGACTTCAATATCTACATATTGGAGATAGATTGTCATTCTCTCTTTCTGATATGAGTAGTTGTTTCAATTGAAGTAAGGATACTTTGAAACAATTTGTCCTTCAAGGTTTCTTAAATTGTTTGTCATGATCTATCACATGTTGTAAAACATAAAAATGTGAAACCTTGTTTTGATACCAATTGATAAAGCAAGCACACGTAAGAGATAAAAGACAGGGCCTGTTAAAGTTTAAAACAATAGGAGTCTGTCAGACAATAAAAACCAATTAAACGAAAGGAGCCTCTTAGACAATAAGGGTTGTTAAATGATAAATCTTGTCAAAATAATTTAAAATAGAAGGCACCTGTTAAAACTGAAAGGAATCTATTCCAAGTTGAAAATAGAATGAGTCTATTGTAAAAGTGAAGGAGCCTCTTGCTATAATGAATACACACATAATATAATGCGAAAAATCAAAAGTTAAAGAGAGAGAGGAATGGTGCGGTCAATTTATACTGGTTCAACTTATAACTGAAGTCTACGTTCAGTTCCCAAGTATCTAACTTTGAGTGCTTCACTAAAATCTTAAGTATTAATTTGGCGAGCCTCTTCAAGCTCATGAGTATATATTTTTCAAAGTTCTCCAATCTTTCAAACTATTAGTATTTAGCTAGCCTCTACAAGCTCACGAGTATATTTTTTTAAGGTTCTCCAACCTTCCAAACTAATAGTATTTAGCTAGTCTTTATAAGTTCTCAGCAAATGAAAATATAATTTGCTCGATATGAGCTTTAATGATCTCTCTCAAAAAGAGTTTTCACTTTTTAAAGCACAAGAGGTTTGTCAATGATATCACTTTCAAGAAAATTGATGCTATAGATATATTTCAAAGGTTTGGTGTATGTCTCCCATTCACAAATGCCGTGGCTCTTCCTTAAATAGATATCTTCTTCAACCAGTCGTTGCTTCTCTTATATCTTGAATTGACTTTGAATTTTCAATATCATAGTTGATAAAATCTTTCAGTATCCAGATGTTAAGACAAATGATCATATCACAGAGCTAATTGTGATCTGTAAAATCCTTTCAGATATTGTAAAATCATTTTTAATAAATCAGTTAAGTTCGTAAAGAAGGTTTCTGTAATAAACAAAGCATTGATCATATGATTTTATTTCCTTTTGAAAATATATCATTACCTATACAAGGAAATAAATCTAATTTAAATTTTGAGATATTATAAGATCATCATCAAAATTATTAATAATAAACCTTGAGTTAACATATTGAGATCAAGAAGATCGACAATGCTATAGCTAGGCAAGTCACATTTACAAAGTTTAAATCCCAAATTAATTTAGGCATTTTTCCTTTGTCTTTCAATTTTTTAAAATGTTCTTAATTTCACTTCACTATTTTAATGAAGTTTGACTCGTAAAATTTGATCCAATTGTTATCAAATGTGTTTAAATTTATATCTTATGTGACTTGCCACATTAACAGCATTAACAAAGATACTAACGTCGCTTATATTTGAAAAATAAAAATTTAAATATTTAATTGGTATTTTTTAAAGTTTAGGTTATAATTGTAAATTTAAGTAAATTTTGAATTTTTTGTAATTAACCCTAAAACATAGTACAAAAATATACATTTTAAATCAATTTACTCAAATTTGTTTAAATTCTATTCAGATTAAATTTGAATAAATAAAGTTCAAACTTAATTTAATAAAAGGTTTAAATTTCTTAATATACCCAAAATTTGAACGTACTCAATTCAAATTCCCCTATACTAACAAGCTTAAAGTTAGATATATAAAATTTATCAATTTTAAATTTAGATCTTAAGATTTCGCTTACTCCTGAAAATGAAAGCCCAAAGTTAGATATATATAATTTATCAAATTTAAATTTAGATCTTAAGACTTCGCTTACTCCTGAAAATGACAGCCATACATATAAATATATATATATATAAGTTGTCACTAATCTATAAATCGAACGAATCATCGTTAATGGTTTAAAAAATCACTCTTGGGAGAGGAGCCGACATCTTCACAGGCCCGCATCTGATTCTCAAAGATTTTTGTCTTTCCATTTTACGATTTTTGACTTCCCAATACGATTTTTGACTTATTCTTATCTTTCCATTTTACTAAAGAATTGGTCCATCGATTCTTGTTGTGATGATTCAAAAATTACCTTAAGCTCATCCTCCTTTGTTGTACTTTTTGAAGTGTTTTTCTTTCCTTAAACTCTAAATCAGTTATTCTTGGGACGCCATTATTCCTCTTCAATTTAAAACCTGTTTTTAGCTAGTTGCAGTTGTCCCCAGATTTAAACTTCTGGCCTAACATAGTAGGATGAGCTACAATAAGGACTTCATACTTTTTAAAATTGGCTCAAGTTGCTTCATTTATACTCTGCTGGCCAAAGAGATTGCTGCAAACTCAGCTCTAGTATGCTCTTTAAATAGAACTTGTAACTTTATTTGTTTTACCTTGTTCAGTTTTCTTTTTTTGGGGAAAAAACATACATCTCCCCTATAGTTTAAGAAATTTTGAAAAAATTATTAATCTTTAAAATTCTTTAAAAAACTCCTAATTATTAATTTTCAAAAAACCTCTTCTCGTAGACTTCAATTAAAAAATAAAGACAAAAAGCATGTAATAAGAACATTAAATATGAAATAATCAAATATCACGAACATGATAATTCAACTCAGCTTTTAAACTGACCCAGTAAATTAAATTCAACTTAAATTAGTAATTAAAGATAATTATAATAAATTATTTGTTTGCATCAGATTTAATTGTTTTGGTTTGAGTTTAAGAGCTATGTTGAATCTTCACATAAATAACATTTGATTAGTGTCCCCTAAGGGGTGGTTGGGTTCGTGGAGTGGAGGGACATGGGGCTAAGAGAATATGTGTTCAATTCTCCCTATCTATGCTCTCTCGATCGAGCTTGTCGTACAGGATTGCTCAGTGCGAAGTATCCGATTGACGTGATTTGCAAGCTATTGCCTCAATTCGAAGGTTTACCCAGTGCGCATCCAAAGAATAGCAGCTACAGGTTCCTCCGCTTAAAAAAAATGATTAGTCCATATATATTTGATATTCATACTATATATATTTCATCGTTATTTTTTATCCAAAACTTAAAAGAATGAGTTTTTCTAAACAACTGAAAATTAAAAGGAAAATTTTAAAAGGATTTTAAAGATCATGAAGTTTTTCTAAGATTTTTTAAATTACATAAGAGGTTTATTTCTTTTATCCTTTTTTATTATTCCAAGGTTGTAAATGTTGACTAATTTCTATTATTTTGGCTTCTCTATTTGGGTTTCTCATGTGTATTTGAATTTATTAATTTGAGGTAATTAGTTGTCTTCTAAGATTATGTATCTTTCCTTAAAAAGTGTATAAATTTATTAATTTGGGCAGCAAATTCATCATTCATTTTTAATAGAATACTTGAATTAATGCAAAAGATGTACTTCCTAAGGTTGCTATATGATTTAATTTTTAACTTTTCTGATGGCATTATTATGATTCAGGTGTAATTAAAGTCAAACAATAATTGCAGAAACAAGATATAACCTTTATAAATAAGATAAATCACACTTTGTCAATAAGATACATAGGCCTAATTCTACCCCAAAAGGTCATTTTGTAAGGAGAGGTTTGTTGTATATTATAAACTATTTTAATATTTTTTATTTACTCGATATAAGATTTTTGACACACCCCTCTTAGTTAAGAATAGGGTTGCAAATATGATGGGCGTATTAGACAAAGGGATAGACACCGCTCTAAACTATTGAGACAAGTTTAGGCTCTGATACTATTATAAATTTGGGTCTAACCCTACCTCAAAAGGCACCTTATGTAAGAAAAGGTTTGTCATATATTTATAAACTATTTTAGCATTCTTTACTAAGTCAATTTGAGATTCTTGGCAAAAACTACCAAGGGTTTGGTTTATTAATAGAGAGGAAAAGTGTTTTTATTTTTAATTCAGGTCCTATTGTATATGTTTTACATTTTCTAAGCTACAAAAAATTTAACAATTAAGTTTAAAGAATCACAATTATGAACAATATATTTTCTTCTAAGTCTAAATACGAGAATTTAACCAATAACTTCTTCAAAAATAAAAATAAAAAAATTAAATTCAATTTCAAATTTAAAATACAATTTCTCCATTAGAAAGAACATATTTTACTCATTTTAATCTCATATTTCAATTATTAATAAAATATTCATTAAATTAATTAGTATTACTTAAAGGCGGGTTGGACCACATGCTTTTTTTATATAAAAAGAAGAACTTAATTAATTAAAACCATTAATCCTTGTTCAGATTATTAAAATATAGTCCTCTGACAAAGTCAATTACCAATAATTTTGGATCTTATAAGTGCTGTCTCCAAGATGTCAGGGCAAAATGATATCTTACGACTTCTTATCTCAAAAATCATTTCTTCGTCAGGGTGATGATGATAGACAACCATAATAGATGGTTACCATGATCTAGATCCCCTAATTACTGTTTTTACGTTTTAAAAATGTTAAAATCTTCCGAGGTAATGTCTGATCAGATATCATGAGTCAAATAACATCGTCAAGTCATTAAATAAGCATAAATCTACAGAGGAGCGAACTCAAAGGGCTGAGTCCGTAGTACTTGGGTCATTAAAGTTGTTTCTACTACCATAAGCGCTTCCTCGGAAATTCTACAATTGAATATAGCTTCTTACCGATTAAATTATTAGGAATATATAAACAATGGTTTCTTGTGAGAATAAGAAATTGTGTATTAAATTTAAAGGTGACAGCTATTCTAAGCTTAGGCATAATTTAATATCATTGCAAGCATAGGACCTGGTAAGGTGCTCTTGTTTCAATCAAGGTTTTCTTAATCATGATGCATCACACTAGGCATATTTTATTCATGTTGGTAAGCTTAGATCCTTATGTCTTAACTACCATACAGGTTTGTAGACCATCTTCTTTTCCTTTTCCCACATCTAATCATAATCAACTAGAAAACATTCGAATTACGAAAAAGAAAAGGCCTGGTCTGTTTACTGGTTTTCTGAAAAAAAGAATCGAGTGTTTGCATTGCATCGTTAGCTTCAACTTGCACACAAGGTCTAATTAGCTGTATCTAAAATCTTTCATAGCCAACAATTATGTTTCTTAAGTCTTATGATACTCTTTCCAAGAATTCATCTAGTTTACGTCCATCTCGAGGTTTGAGTATTTTCAATCCCCTTAAAGTTGATTTCTTGGATGGGATTAATTATCTCAATAGTCTGTTTACTTTGCCATGATTTAAAGAGAATGGGTATCAAGTCTTTTATGTTTTATGCTCAACTTTTGGAATTATACCAAAATAATGCATGAGAATCAAGGAAGTTTCAAAACCTAAAATGATATTTAAATTTTTCATGATAAAAGCACATGTATGTCTTTATATTACAGAATTTATATGGCAATTTCATAATATGGACTTCCGTTCCAATATTTGCAATAATTAATTAAGAGTGATATGTTCAATTGTGCCTCCTAAGCTGTGTCCCTTTCTTTCAGTTAAAATATGAACTAATAATGATATATTTGCACCTGGCATATATAGTTACCATTGGCTCAGATAAGTTATGGAACAGACCGTGATTTCCTTTATATTAGTTTGCAGCAATCAAATGTTATTCCCATTTATCAAAAGCAAAGAACGCACAAAGACCTTCCCATTTTTGGTGAGCAGACGAGTGCATTTGTTCAAGCCACCGTTTCATGTATATATAACATTAATAAATCCTCATAGAATCCTTTTCCGGTAGCATCGAATAAGTTTCTCTATGCAAATTCCTTACGAGGAAGAGCCCGTTGCTCTCGTCATGCAACGTTCCTATTTACATGACATGAAATGATGCTGAAAGTTTGCGTAGATTAATCAGTAGGGTTTCAGCTATTCAAAACAAGAATTGCTGCAAATGAATAGGCATAATGATTCAGTTCTTCTATAGGATTACATGAGACTACGTATGGATCCTACATGAACTAATTCAGAGGTTTTTATACGAAAGTCGGGGCCCTCATCAGGAAGGGAATTCAAGACGATCGTAAGGGTATGCTAATTTGAAGCTGAAGCTAGGCTGCAAAAAGCTTTCGATTTGGTCTTAACTGTTCAAGAAAATGTTGACACATGACAGGCAGCATTCTCTACTTTTAATTCAAAGGGAGAATCTCTTGCTGCCAAAGTTGGATTTCGATAGAGTTTTATGAGTAAGCTCCAGTTACATAGCAAGCAAATCAAACTCATCGTATCACTGTATGCAGAAGCAGTAGGTTGTACTCTAGTATATATACACATTACAAGTTATAATGGAAGTTAGGCTGAAGATGCGCCCTACCTTAGTTTAGACATATAATCAAAAGGAAAGTAGGAGAAAGGGAAGCTGAAGAAGTCTAATATCACCACCTTACCTCGATGAAATAGTATAATACTTATTCAAGCAGTAAAACTTCTCAAATACTACAATTGTCTATACAGCTAGGTTTATATAGTAATGCATAGTTGCATACAGAAATAAGAGGTGGCATGTGAAGGAAATGATGCAAAACGACTTCTTAACTAGTTATTCCAAAACAAGTGAAGGGAAATGATCATATAAGAGCCAAAACTAAGAGGACAAAAAATCTACTTATACCATTCTGATCGGAGACCAAAAACACGGTGTTAGCCCTATAGGAGGATGAAGTAGCTAGCATTACCTTGAGAAATGAAGAACAAAATTATATCCTCAAAATAGATCCACCCAAAGAATTTGGAACAATGGCAAGAATATTGTAATCGAAAAGACCCACAGATAGACTAGTAGACTGGAGCTAGACCATCTTGTCTTTATCTTTTTTGAATATTTAATTTAAATTGGCCAGATATATATATACACACTAAATCGATCTCATATATTCACGGGTTAGATTTTTTTAACATACACGTTGGTTTCAAACCACCTAAATGGAAATCTAATTAGGATGACATGAAAGTACGGCAAGTCAAATAAACTAACTAATTCAGACCACCTAAATGGAAATCTAATTACGAGGACATGAAAGTACCCCAAGTCAAATAAACTAACTAATTTTGTGGTTGGTTGGTTGGTTTGAGTAATGGATATAGTTGTATACTCCAGAGAGTGGTTTTGTACTAGAAATTTTGTCAGTTGAGAGTGGTTTTGTACTCGAAAGTTGGTTTTGTACTAATTTCTATACCCTATTAAAGATTTTGGAAGACTGCAGGAATGTCATGTAGAACAGAAAACAAGTAGTTTAGCTCTTTCCCGATGATGAGAGTCAACTTAAGCATTTATGGAACTCATGCTGATCACTTACAAGTACATTCAACAACTTTTATCAGAAACCTAACCTCTTTGTCTTGTTTATATTTTGTACCTTTTTTTTTGTTTATTTCCTCCTGAATGCAATACATAAAAAGAGAGTATAGGAAAAAGAATGTTAAGAAGAGGAGAGAAACTAAAATTCAATGGTACCAAAGCCCAAAGATAATTTAATAATTATAGAAACGTTAGAATTAATGAAGAAAACAAAAGGTGGGGGAACTAAAAAGAGAAGAGATTATTGAGGGAAAAATGAGAACAAAAGTGAAGGAAACCCTAATTGGTGCGTTAATCAGTACAAACACATCAAACCATTTATGATAAAGAAAGAGAGTTCCACAATGAACAAGAATACTATTTCTGGAAGAAATCATACAGTGGAAGAAGCAAGATGAAATAACACAAAAGTATACCCTAAAAAATCATCATAAAAGAAAGGAAGTAGTATTCTAGTAGGAGAAGATGATGAAGATTACGAGAATACAAGTCATCTAACAATTATGCGCTGACCTACAAATCTTCGTAGTTTTTGTCATTGCAAATGGCTCTAATCCAACATAAAAGCTATTGATTTTGTTTTCATGAACAATTCAGTCACATTTTCAACAGATCGCTATCATCTTTATATTCTTTGATTTCAATCAAAATGGAGCCCTACCTCCGGAATTTCCCGCCCATCCATCCACCGGCAACTGCACGTTGGGAGGCAAATTAAAGAACGGAAGACCTCCTGAACCAGCTTCAGAGAAAGGGTTATTTCCAACACCAGCACCGCTGCCGTCACTCTGCATCTGCAACTGCTCATCCTCATCTAAAGGAAGTCGCTCATATGCAACGTTAGTAAACGAAGATGCAATTACTATCACAGGTCCTGCTGCAGTCAACTCTCCCACAACACTTCCACCTACCACCTGACCCTGCCCTCCGGCTAGAAAAATAGTTAGACTTGTCGCTCCTGGTGGGGCTGGAGGCGGCAAGAAAGATCCAGACAACGATAAGATCTCAAATCTTCCATGAAGAGTGACGATAGCACCAGCTGTAGCAGGCTGCCTGATGCTGACGTTAGTCACCGTCCCAGCTCCGCTGAGTACACAAATCCCACGTTGCCGTCTGCGAGCGTAGTTGGCAATACATTCAAAAACATCGCAACCACTTCCTACTTCGAGAATGTGAGCTCGCAA
>JAOTIZ010000001.1:21824313-21836697 GCA_027123425.1 Erythroxylum panamense | reverse complement strand
AAAAACACACAAAAATCCACTCCAATTTGATTTTCAAGCACTAATTCATATGTTTCTCACAATAACACATATGCCGGGAAATGTCATGAATGCATGTACAATCATGTGCATATTCAAAATTTTCAAGTTATGCATATATGAAGGCCCTATTAGGCATGACCATGCCGAGATACGTTTACACACTCGTAACCCATTCTAAATTACCATTTTACCTTTCCTATCGGTGATGGGATGTTACACCTTTGCATGCTCATGACATATTACATATAACTAGAGGAGAGGACTATGAAAATATGGATGAACTAGGTGTAAATATAGAGGAACTAGGTGAATGTAAGGATGAAAATGTAAAGGAACATGGTTTACATGTGAATGAAAATATGGAGGAACATGGAAGAAATGTGGATGAAAATGTGGAGAAATAAGGTGCACATGTGAGTGAAAATGTGGGAGAATAGGGTAGACATATGGATGAAAATATGGAGGAATAGAGTGCACATGTTCAATCAAACTTTCATGTAGTCATTCCAGATGGCCATGGACTAGTTGAAATTTAATTAATTGATTATGGTGGTTTTAGTAGTAATGATGAATATCCTAGAATAGAGGAGATAGGTGAAGCTTTACGTAGATGTAATTCAAGTATTAGGCATAATCCTACAGATGTGCCATATGAATGGAGATTAGTTGTAGCACCTCACTCTCATAAGGCATATTCTCGAACATATCGACAGCATTTGAGAACATACTCTACGAGGGTGACATGCTAGAACAATCAATCAGTCAAACAAATTTTTTTTCAAAACAACACAGCATACTACAAAAATCAATAAACAAATCGGATGCACTTTATTCATAAATATTTTCATTCACGAGTGTTATTACACTCATTGCTCAATCTCATTTACAAACATTTCTAATTTGGAAAGTTATTACAAGCAGAATTATTCAATTGCATAAGATATAATAATTGCGGAATACACAATTTGATACAAAATAATGAAAACATATATGCAGACGTAAACTGATCTCAACCTTTATCTTTTACTCGAATGCAGTGACTAGACTCCAATTTGTCTAACTGGAGATCTTCTCTAAGTCTGAAAAATAATGTTGCAATATTGAGGTGAGTTTTGCAAATTCAGTGAGTGGATCATCCTTGATGACTCACTCAATCACATAACACATCAATTCATATTATCACATAATTCACACTACTTTATCAATTTAACATGTTGACATTTCATTTATCATGTAGCATCACATATCACTTACTTCACATATCACATTCAGCGTAGTCAAACAGATCATCTTGATCATTTAAAACGTACATATCAATTATCAATGAAATGCACATGAGATTCACTTTCATTTATTACTTTATTATAATCGAGTGCCTTTTTACTAGCTTATATCTCTTGTAGATACTGAGTTATATTAGATAATATCCCATATCTCTTAGTGGATACCGGGTACAATAGCAACTGAGCCAAAGGCTCTTTTCACATTCTAAGCTTTAAGTTCTTTTTACTGGCGATTCCGATCACAACTGTCTTTATCTTTCATGCATTCATGTAATAAAATGCATCACATTTACATATTTTCAACAGTCATTAGATTTTAGTTTCACATTCAGAACACATTTATCATCGGACCTTAGTCTGACATTTAACAAAAATGTTGAGTACATTTATTTCAGTTAGATTCACATACAACGAGCACTTTCAATATATATAGTTCATACATCAAATGCCTCGAACTTTCAAGGTCCAGAATCAACACATTCACATTGCATATCAATCATATTAGTAGTAATTAAATACAGAAATGTAAAACAGAGCAAACAATAAAATGAGACCATCTAGGTCGACTCATAGTACACTCCAGATTAACATTAGCTTCCATGATTTGGAAACGACGTTCTATCCTGTATCATCATTATGCAATACACATTTACACACATTATTAATTGCACAATCTTATGAACACTCATTCACATACATATGTATATGTGTTGTGTATAATGCATGCTCAATGACTATTCTAGGTATATTTCTATAATTCACATCTTATGATCATTCATACTTCAAAACTCATATATATATAATTTGAACTTAGGTTAACACCTCAATAAATTGTAATATCATCAATCAATCATTTACCAATGTCACTCTAACATTATATGTTCATACAAAACCCAAACTCTCATTCATTCATATAACATCTCCAAAATTCCAGACTTGAATATTTAGTAAACAACAATCCATTCTTAATGAACTCAAATGACAATAAAATTTGATGTAGAGGAAGAGCAATGTGTGACGAGTTTGTAGTCCAAATTTCAAGTCAATCGGAGGTCTACAGGAGAAGTTATGGTCAAAAGAGTGAAGGGTGTTCAAAGCTATCAAACAACAGTATACCTTCACTGTGCACGATCGTGCACTTCCAATTGATCATCTATTGTCACAATTGTGCACGATCGTGCAATCCCTTAATGGCCTATTTTGTCACGATTATGCTTGTGCATGATCGTGTACTACCTTTTATTCAAGCTTCCTTCTGGCTCTTCTTAAAACAAACATTTGAGTCAATTTTTCATGGTCATTTTGACATGAAAAATGAAGGATTTAGGCAAAACATTCTTCTAAACAATTGTTTATTTATGTCTTAAGTTTCTAATGACCCTAATTTCATACAATTTGGTTCAGTATTCTACAAGTTATACCTAAAATACTACACAATGTTCCCAAACCACGATAGAATACAAAAACTCAACTTCAAGCCAAATTTTGAAAATCTTAGAGACAAAATTCAAGATCGAATTACTTCATGAAATTTGTATCCATATGCCTCTAGTTTAATTTAAACTTACATTCATCCCATTTGGATGTCTACATATCAAGATATGGCTAAAATGCATATGTATGTTCAGTGAAAATATTGCATTTGCACATTTTCCAACACTCTTCATCATCACTATCATTTTATGTCTAAACTTTCATCCTAGTTCTTCTCTTTTCAAGACACTACACTTTTTTCTTTAACTTCAATACTCAATCTAATCCATTTCTAAAACAACTAATGATCTATATTTTTATACATCAAAAACAGAACTTGAAATATCTACTCACAAATCAAATTTTCTGCACTCCTTTCTACCTCATTTTATAGGATTTATTCTAACTTTAAATCAACTCTACATCAGTTTATGAATCATTAATCATCATACACGTAAAAGCAAGACATCAATGTATTCATTTCTTTACCCACATTCCAGTAGACATAAAATACCATTTTATGTCCATTTAACTTCTAACTATTATCAAATATGCTTCATTCAACAAATCAAGAAAAGTTAATGCTTATACTTGTTTAGCTTTAATATCTTCAAATCACACTTATCCCTAGCTTCTCCAACATACACGATCATCATCATCATTCAAGGTAGAAGGGTTAGGTCTTTTAGTAACAAGATGGAGAAGACAATGAATCTTGAAGAAACAAGTTGAAAGAGTTGGACAAAAAATCAACATGATGAGAGCGGTAAGAGTTTCGTAGATGAAGGGGAGAATGAAGGAGATAAGAGTGTTTTTAGTAGGAATGAAAGACATGAAATTGTCTTTCAATAGAATAATAATGTGGTTTTAAAATACTTGGTGGGTGTCATGACACCTTCCACTTAAATGTTTATGCTAAATAATACTTAATTGCTTAGTCCATTTGTCTCCAATTTCTAATCCAATTGTCTCCCAATTTTCAATGACACTTGTTATTAAATCTTAATGTCACTTATCAATAATTTCAACTGTCATGACATTTCTTTCTACTGTCATTTATCAATTGTCTTGCCACTTGGCATCTTTCCTAGTCGAAAAATACCCACAATTTCAAAAAATTCTTAATTATCACCAAAAATTCTAAATAAATAATTTAATTCACCAGTTCAATTTTAAAGGCAAAATATGCTCTATTCATATCATAATCATATTAAAACAATCATTTATACCCAGAAGATGCCAAATGAGTGTATGAACAAATCATTGTAATGTGTGCAATATTCCAGTTCATGTGTGTGTATGCTAACATTATGCTTGAACATGAAATGCACTTTTCTAATCTCTCATTAATATCTCACATGTATCGTATTTTAGGGTTCTAACCCTTAGTATGGAAACAAGATGTTATATTAAGAATGAAGTTTAAAACTATAAAAGAATTTAAAGATATTATTGTTGAATATATAGTATAAACAAGACATAATTTATAGTTAAAAAATTGTGAGTAATCAAATCAAAATTGGGTGTATTGATGGATGCCCATGGGTTTTGTATGCTAGATATGATAAGAATGGTAGATGTTTCAAAGTTAAAGTTTACAAACCTGATCACAATTGCGTCACAACAAACAAATCAAAATTGGTTTCTGACCAATTCTTGATAAGACACTTCAAAGATAGAATTCTTAAGAAGCCAAGTATTTCAACCAAGAAAATGCTCCAAAAGTATAGAGAAAAAACTCAATATTTTTGTTTGATGAAGCAAGTTTAGAAGAGCAAAGATGAGAATGAGGAAAGAGAGAGCAACAAATTATATTAATGAATATGTGAAGTTAAGGTTATGTATGAGTTGAAGATAAGCAATCGTGGATCAACGGTAGAGTTATAATTATCAAAGAATTATCAAAGAGAGTAAGAGAGTTCATTGCTACAGGTATTGATAAATCAAAATTTTCATTAACTTGTATATATTTCATTTTCATTAACATGTATATATTTCATTTTCTTATGTTATACATTATATTAACACTTCTTTATATTTTATTGTAGTTCTGAAGATTATACATTTATTTTATGCCAAGAAAAGAGGATGGAAGCATTTAAGACCAAAATTTGAGATTGATGATTGTTTCCTAAAGATGAAGTTTCAAGGCTAATTGTTGAGTGTAGTAGGTAAGGATAGTGATAGAGGAATATATTCATTGGCCTAGGCAATAGTGGAGGTAGAAAACATAAGTTCGTGGACTTGGTTCATAAAATTGTTAGCATTTAATTTGGAATTGGATGTGGTAAAGTACTTACAGTCATTTCTAATATGCATAATGTTTATTTAATTTGGTTTATGTACTGTTCAGGGCTATACAGAAGACTTTGTCAAATGTAGCTTAGCAAATGTATGCCATACATATACATCATAATTAGTATAGAAGTTGGAAAGGAAAGGATCTTTGAAGATAGTTATAGAATTATACATAGTCTACCTACGTTGAAGATTTCAACTAGCAACTAAAGATGCTTGACAAAATAAGGCCTAGATGCGCTGCAGCCTTTGAATTCAAATGCCTGATAGTTAACAACTATATGGATGAAACTTTTAATAGATGGACTCTTCTGGTTAGGGACATACTAGTGATTAGCATGCTGAGACAATTAGAATAATGGTAACACATTCGTAGATTTATATTATAAGAAGGGTCGGTTCATAAGTTTATATGAACATATATTATAAATTGTTAGAGGTGAAATATTATGGACTTCAACTAATGCAGAGGCGATACATCTTCCAACTAAAAGAGTTATGCCTAGTAGATAGAAAATTGCAAGAAGGAGGTAGCAAAATGAGTCAAAAAAATTAAAAATCCAAGCAAATTGACCTAGAAAGAACAAGTGCAGAGATTTTAGAAATGTGAAAATTTTGGTCATAATTCTAGAAAATGCAACAAGGATGACTCAAATGCCTGTTGGGTCTTTTTCATAAGTATGTATACCTTACTTTAATCATATGAATACAGTTTATAAAACTTGCAATAACTGATTTTTATCATTGCCTTAATCAAGTTGTCACGGAGGCATCTTCATAGATATATAACTATTCTTTTTTTAATCAATTATTTCGAGCTTTAATGACTTAAAAAATTATTTTCAGCATAAAAATAGTTAACCGGTGTAAACAAAGTTTATGATAATGCTAGTTCAAGTCAATAAAGTGATATTGTAAGGAATGTGTTTTTTTTATATCAATTTATCTTAGCTAAAATAATTAGCAAATGTATTTCTAATATTTTATCTTCAAATTGCTGTATTGGTACCTCTGAACATGCTAGTAAAAGAAAGTTTTGAGAAGTTACTCCACACACATACTAGTAATCATTTAAACTAAGGGGTCTACAATTCATAGGACACTATAATATTACTTCAAAATAGTTACAAGCTCAAGATATTAAAAGGAGAATGTCATTAACATAATTATCAAAAGAATAAGTTTTGCAGTCAATTATAAACGAGGGAAACATTATCGATTAATAATGCCTCTGACTTTTTGATAGTTGTCTCATTGGCTTTTAGATGCATGTTTTATTGACATAGTGATAATATTAATAATGTTTGTTTTGTATAGACAAATTGTTCATATTTCACATATCTTTTTTCGCTTGACCAATATGAATTGCAGAATTTACATAGATCAAATCAATGTCATGTTTATACTTTACCTTCAATTTATATGGACTAAACTCTTCAATGTGTATTGATTTTATATGCAAATGTTTATTTTGCTTAATTAACCATTGCTTCATAAACAAGAAAAGTTGAAAAATAATTAACTACCAATACATAGTTCATAAATAAATAATTCTTATATAATATAGTTGTACATTACATAATTCATATATAAATGAGTTTCAACGCAATTTTCCTTTAATATAGTTGAAAATAACAAATACCAAAACTAAAAAGAATCCTATTACAATGTTCATTAAAAAAAATTCTTTTCTATTTCTCTTTTCTCAATAAATTTATGTCCTCCTTCACGAGCTTTCTTTGTTTTAAACTCCTTCATTATGCTTGTTTTAACCCCTTTCTTTAGTTTTTGAATCATTTCAATGGATCCCTCGATAAATCTGCCATTGTACCATTTGAAAAATTTGCATCTCCCAATCTAAAATATTTTATTTCATTATATAAACTTTAAACACAACTTTTTAATCAAATAATAGATAAATTCTCACCAAATAGTTGTGGCATCTGAAGAATCTCCAACTAGAATTATAATTACTCTACGAAGTCCTTAGAGGGCCTTTTAGCCCCAGTAGTAAACCATACTTTCCACATTTGAATTTATTGTTGTATTAGTAGATGATGACGATTCCATTCGCATAGATACTAAAGAAAATCACAATGTAAATTTTCCAAGAAAGAAAACATCAATCCAAAAAAAAAACATAATTAACCATTTTTCTTCTAAGAATGTGATGAGAAATTCTGTATTACAAATAAGGCTTTTATTATTAAATCTTTTTTGTTCATTCTTAAATGATATTGTTATTTCCCTATACATCTCAAGAAATTATGCTATATGATACAACTTTTAAGCCTATATCCCACGTATATATGCAGCTAGTCCTTGTATTCTTAACTTGCAAATTGAAATGGAAGACTAGTAACCAACAGCTGATAAATGTTTGTCATAATTATAATATTGGGTGGTCTTCATATGCGCTTACACCAAATACAGAGATGATCCATACATGTTCTTGTAAGCATATATATATATATATATACACACACATGCGCAGAGATGGTCCAATCATATATACCTTCTATTATGAATTTGTCTATAAGCTGCTATATATTTTCAAAAATGACCAAATTGATTAAACCTTCATAAGAATTTGTGGAAGCACGTATAAAACAGTTGTAGATATGATCAAGCATGAAAGACAGTGACAAATTATGTTATATAATTGAAAAGCTAAAACTTTTCAATCACACTGTTTGGGAAAATGTTGGGGGTAAGAAACATAAGACAGCAGCTCTAGGAAACTCGATTGTTGGTTTCAATTCTTTGTGGATATACGGTCAGAGCAAGAGACTTACCTTCTCTCTCTCAAGAGCCAAGTGAAGCACTAGTGAATGACAGCGACAATGAAGGTGGTCAAGGGCAGTAAAGGGCGGCGAATGAGGGAGACTTTGCAATGAAGGAGAGAGACAACCCATCGGAGGGGAAGGCGGAGATGTTGAGTATCTGGTGAGATAAGGAATTTAAGGATTTAACTGAATTAGAGATTAGGGATTTAGGTTAGGGATTTTAGTAGATTTTTAAACTTTAGGGTTAATTAGTTAAAAGATTAATTAGGTCAGTTAATGGTACAATTGATTAGTTTAGGTAATTAAATTTAGGTTAAATTTAAAAATGAGTCCCTCGTATTTTAATAGCTTAAGAATTTTAATAAATAATTTTTAAAATATAAGTTCTATAGTATCAAGTGGTGCTTAAGTGATAGAGTGAGACCCATTATGTCGTTAAAATAATATTATTTTATGCTACGTGTGACTTTTTCTGTTAACATAAGCTTTAATATAAACGTTCTGTAAATATAGCTCTTCACGAGAACAACACCTTGAACACCTACAGGTACTATTTCTCAATCTCCAATGTCACTCTTTATTTTATAAGTTATTCAAATGTGAATTTGGTTTTACAGAACTTGGATATTTAGGTCATAGTGTCTCAACAATAGGCGAGGCTGTGGATCTTGACAAGGTCCAGGTAATTTAGCAGTGGCCCCTTCTCTCCATAGTTACTCCCCTCGACCAATTCCTGATGAAAGATGCTTTTGTGTGGAATCCAAAGGCAACCGCAGCATTTAATTCCTTAGAAGCAGGCACTTATAATCATCCCACTGTTTGCACTTCCAAATTTTATAGATTCATTTCTCATACAAACTGATACATCAGAGTGCGACATTTGCGCAGTCCTTAACAAGGACATCCAATCACCTACTTTAGTAAAGAGTTACCTCGTGGTCTCCAAATTGCATCTACGTATGTAAGGGAAATATTTGCCATCAATAAATCACTTCATAAATGGAGGCAACATTTGCTTGGCTGCAATTTTACATACAAACTGACCATCAAAGTTTGAAATCCATGATCAACTAAACGGATTACAAAATTGACGGGGGTATGACTTTGAAATTGTGTATCGACCAAGCATAGAGAATGGGCTAGTCGATGCACTATCACGACTACCCCCTACTGTCCTCTATTAAATGCAAACAATACTCTACAACATCCAAATTTCTTATTACAAAGTTCGAGATGGGCTTTTATATTATAAAAACCAAGTGGTAGTTGTTATCCGTTAGTTTCATGTCTGATGGATCGTGTTTGTTCTTTTTGAAAAGTCATGCCCTTCCACATGAACCATTATGTCCTTATGTTGTTTTTGATGGAAAACAACAAAGAATGTAAAGAGATTGGGTCCCTAAGCTTAGCAATTATTCTGCATACATCATCATTTGCATTTGTTAAAAGCTTAGAAAAGCCCTTTCATATTTATTCAAGATTTCTCAACATCAATAGTAGGAGGTACGTAATAACATTCCACATTTTTATTTTTCTATAACAGACACATGTATATAGATTATTATCATATCTAACAGTTGGTATCAGAGCAAAACTTTTCTCTGTCTTGATGTAATTAATTTTCTATAATTATATGCATGATTGGGTTTTTTTTTCTGTTGCATATATTGATGTTGGAGGAGTTAGTGCATTGTGCAAAATGTAATTCTGCTTAAAATGACTTTTGAATCATTAAAAATAAAGTTTAAAAGCTAAGATATAATTGGTTTTGGAATATGGGTTGGAAGTGGGTAACGTCGACCCGTCAAGAGGTTGAAGATAATGACTGCATTTTTCATTATTTGCTAAATTGCAAATTATCAACATAACCCACCATGTGTGCTTTAATTGTTTGTGTATTGACACTGCACGACTTCTAAATGCGTGGGCTATTGTTTGCACAGTTTTTGAATAAAGGATGCAGAAAGCCTTGTTTTCGTGGGTTAAGCATAACCTTTGTTATTTCACAGACCCACGGTTATAAGTGTTAACAGGTGTTTGCTTTCATTGCTTCATGCCTTTACATGGAAACTTCTGATAATTGTATAAATCTTCCGTGGGCCATTGTTTGGACAATTTTAAGTAAAAATTGCAGAAATCTTGTGTGGGCCATTGTTTGGAAAGTTTTGAGTAAATGATCTTGTTTTCGTGACCATTATTGCAACCTTAAGTTTTATAGCAGTAAACATAATTTTTTGTAACGTTAAAAACTTTTCAAGGGGCCCATCTTTTGCTTTTATTGTTGCATGAATTCTTGACCAAGATGAATTATGGAGAAGCCGTAGGTTCATTTGAAAATTTTAAGTTTATATTGGTCAACCGTAAATGGAACAAAATAATGGTAGTGTAAAATATACTGTATTTACATTGTGGTCCATATTTATTTTGTATTTATTATATATAGAACCTATAAATATTTCAGCTTTGACATATTAGCCCAATTTTATTAAATTACATGATTTAAATCATTGTTTGATTTTAAATTCATGCATATATATTTATATTTATGCAAATATATGATATTGATTAAGTATAATAAATTGTAAAGGATTATGTAGAACCTTTACTATTCATAGTTTTGGATAAAATGAGGTGTCATGTGATCAATATAATTTTAATTAGTTAAAGATTAGCCACAACATCTTTGATTAATTAAAAATATATATTATATAGTATGGATCACATATAGTAAAATAACACAAATTATAATTAATCATATTTAAATATAACGAATTTTTTCCCACAGGAAGATTTATTATATTTGCATGATTAATTAAGCTGAAATAACAAATTGTCTTTTTCTTAATTTACCCACAGGTATTAAGAAAAAGAATATAATTTGATAGTTTCATCATAAAAGAGTATATATGAATCTTTTAATTAAAGCTTAGCCCCCACAGGTAGATTTAATTGTTATGTGATTCATATTTGAAATATGATTGCATGTTTTAACATTGGTAAAACATGATACATGTTTCTTTGCTTCAACAAATTTAGTGACATAAACATGTTTATTTGAATTTGATGTAGTTATTTAATGTGATATTCTCAAATTGAATGGTGATAATTATAAAATATGAAAGAGAGGATTCTCCTCCAATTAGGGTGGATGGACATTGATTATGCTATCCGAAAAGATGAACCATTTGCACTATTGAAACTAGCACTCAGGCTGAAATTGCTCTTTATAAATGTTGGGAGTGATCTAATCGCCTTAGCATGATGTACATAAATACTAAAATTCATCTAGTATTCGTGTTTCTATTGAAGAGTGCGATCATGTTAGGGATCTACTAAAGGCTATTGATGAATAATTTAAGTCTTCAGCTAAGGCCCTAGCTGGCACCTTAATGACCAAGTTATCATCAATGAAGCTCACAAGTGTTAGAGGTGTGCATGAGCACATCATGCGAATGAGGGACATTGGGGCCCAACTAAAGTCTCTTGAGGTTGAGATGTCCAAGTCTTTCCTTGTGCATTGCATACTTAATTCCCTTCCACCTCAATATGGACCCTTTAAAATCTCTTACAACACACATAAGAGTAAATGCTCTATTAATGAATTGTTGACTATGTGTATTCAAGAGGAAGGGAGGTTGGTAATGGAATTGGGTGAAAGAGCACACGTGGCCACAGAAGGAAGGGATAGAGGGCAAGCCAAACAAAAAG
This sequence comes from Erythroxylum panamense, assembly GCA_027123425.1. Lineage (NCBI taxonomy): Eukaryota > Viridiplantae > Streptophyta > Magnoliopsida > Malpighiales > Erythroxylaceae > Erythroxylum > Erythroxylum panamense. The sequence continues at coordinate 21,825,128 of JAOTIZ010000001.1, read as the reverse complement.
GAAAGGGTAAAATACCAGTCCATATTAAGATCAAAAAGGATTTCAATATCAAATGTCGCTTCTCCAAAAAGAAAGGGCACATAAAGAAGGATTGTGCCTAATTTAAGGCTTAGCTTATAAAGAAAGGTATTTCAATCTCACTTGTTTATTATAAATCTAATATGGATGATATTTTTCATAACACTTGGTGGATTAATTTTGGTTCTACAATCCATAATTCAAATACCTTGCAGGGTTTTCTAATCCACACAGGAAGCCAATGGGTAGTGAACAGTGCATCTATTTAGGCAATAAGATGTGTTCACATATGGAAGCTGTTGGGAAATGCAAATTAGTTTTGAATTCTAGTTTTGTTTTGAATTTGGAAAGATTATTTTATATTCCATGTTTCTCTAGAAATTTGATTTTAGTTTCAAGACTTGTACCTTTAGGATATTCCTTTGACTCATACATTATTTGGTTTATATCATAGATCTAATCTTGTTGGAAATGGTACAATGATTGATGGTCTTTTTCGAATTAATTTGCAAAAAAATGTTTTTCACAATACGATGCATGTTCATAATAATGTTGGTATTAAAAGATGTGTTATGAATGAACAATTTTCTATGTGGTGCCACCAAAGATTGGGACATTTTCCCTCAAAAGAATTAAAAAATTAGTGAGTGGAGGAGTATTTAATACTCTAGATTTTACTGACTTTGATGTTTGTGTGGACTGCATAAGGGGAAAGTAGATCAACATGAAAAAGAAAGGTGTCAAAAGGAATTCAGACATATTAGAGATCATACATACAGACATTTGTAGTCCAGAAA
>JAOTIZ010000001.1:21776420-21792750 GCA_027123425.1 Erythroxylum panamense | reverse complement strand
TTGTTATTATTATTATTTGTTAACTTTTTTACTAATACAAATCATTCGTTTTAAAATAATCAATGAATTACATATTTCTAATCATATTATACTGCAGGGACATTTTCGTCATTGATACTGTTTTTATGTTCTGTCCACTGCAATCAAACATATTTTTGTCCTCGAGACGGAGACAGTTTTTTCTGTTATGTCCATCACAACCAAACACGTCACTGTCTTTAATTTTTGTTCTGTTACTTCTCTAAATTTTCATCTCGTTCTGTTTCTGCATATTGAAGACAGTAACCAAACACAGCATAAGAGATTACTATGTATTTACGGTAGGAGGACCGGTAATTGAATTACTCCTTTACCCAAACCATGGATATAATTTTGCTGCAAGTGCTTGGACCCATAGGATGCTATGACACAAGCATAAGCATGTGAAAGCCTTATGAAATTTCTTGATTAAGCTAAAAGAGAGGGTGGGGAAATTGGTTATAAGATTTTTTTTAAAGTCCTACGCCATAGACTATGTTCTTCTTTTGCCACATTTAAACTAATCTATAACATCAACATTTTCAAGATTTGTTGATACTTTATTTTGTCGTCTTTACATTCTAAGTTGACATGTACAGGGAAGGGTTGTGAAACATTTGAACTATAGTAAACAGTGGGGCGTTGAAGCTAAAGTCAGGAGGCATTGTCCTGACGTTATGGAAGAAACTTAATAAGACGTTGGAGTGTAGTAAATTCCAACCGCTTCATACAAGAACCTTGGTGATACTACCGGTGTTAGGGTTCTCTCTCCTCATCCCATCTTCCTATTTAACTCCTTTCTTCAATTTGTTCCACGTTAACTTTATCACACACCTGTCTTAAATGTTTTACCACTAGTATTATGGCTGCTGAACTTGGTGTTCTATCCTTGACCCAACTCCAAAAACTAGCTCAATCCCAACAAAACCAGCGCCATCATCATCATCAATCAAACCCTGGTATGACCTCTGATGCCTGGATGTGGAAACCTGTACAAGCTCAAGAAGATGACAAGTCGTGGGAGGTAAGAGCTTTTGCAGAGGACACAAGTAATGTTATGGGCTCCACTTGGCCACCAAGGTCGTATACTTGCACCTTCTGCAGAAGGGAATTCCGGTCAGCTCAAGCCCTAGGTGGCCACATGAACGTTCACCGTCGCGATCGGGCAAGGCTTCACCAGTCTCAGCCTAGTTCAGTCGACCCCAATTCATCATCAACATCAAGCTCTCTTTTCGTTATCCAGACACAAGATTTCTCCACAAGTGGTGGTCTCTCCTTGCTCTACCAGTTACCTAACAACCATGGTGGAGTTTTGTCCTCCACAAACATGAACGCAGCCGGCTTTGTCGGACAATCTCTTAATCTTTCAGTAGCAACGCCTGCACAGACGGTGGCGAATTCTTACTGTTTTTATAACTCTAACAAGGCTGAAACCTCATCGTCCGTCGACAATAGCAGTAACATCACCAGCATCAACAACTGCAAGGATTTGGGAAATCCCGAAGAGCTTGATCTAGAGCTCCGACTAGGGCAAAGTGGACCGAGAGCAACGTCATCATCGTAAAAGACAAGAAAGCTTAGTGTGTGACCACGATTTGTTTGCCGTGCTGTGTCTGAATTGAAAGGGAGTGAACGCCATTAATTTGTAAGAAAGAGCTTCATACACTTAATTCTGTGGGAGTAGCTTTTCTCCTCCTTTTCCTTTTCTTCTTCTCTTAAATCAATCATATATAATTTCCATTACCATGATAGAGTCTGCCATGAGACTCAAGATGCCAGGGTAAAATAAAAGAAAAAAATTAACAAGAAAGGATACATTGGGAAATCTAAAGCCATTTTTCATGTTAAGTTCAGTGAAAAGGACATCTTTGATAAATCTGATGAACAATAAATGACAAGGGTTATTATTAGAAGGTTTTGTCTGTGTAATAAAGTTGTCATTGCACGGTCATTTTCTGTTACAAAGCTCTGAATAAAGTCTGTGTATGGACATATATTTCCGTGGGGATTATTTCCTTTCAACTGTCTCCAGGCATCTAGACCTCTTACATAAATGCATTTCTTCTCTGTCTTTCTTTTTCACGCTCTATGTTATGTTTCATGTCCTTTAAATTTTGATAAGAAATAAAACTAAAAGAATAGTTCATGTCAAAGTTAATGAATCGGTCATCTCCAACATAAACCTCACGTAATTGTTTTCATTTAGTTTACTCGAAGATCGACAATGAAAATGTAATTTATCCTCGTTCATCTTCAGTTCTGTCTTCCCTTCCTTGTACTATATGAGAATTTTCATTGAAAGGCTGATCATTGCTAAAAATCTGTATTCAAGCTTATATGTTTTTGTATTAGAAGATGTAGACAACTGTCAGAACTCCACCCTTGATGTTACTTATTCTTCTCTCGGTTACTCACAAACATCGAAAGGAGTGGCTGGAAACGTCAGGAAAACAATGGTTTCCTAACCTCATATACATGGATATGGTTACTACGCATATATCCTTGGTTTCCGAGGCTCCTTTTACTGAATGCAGAATCTAACACATCAAACAAAGCCGACTTGTTCGGTTATTATCTCTTTGGATTTCGTGCAATAAACATGAATATCCGCAAACAAGAAAGATGCATTTTATTTCATATTTTCTTTTATTGAAAACTTGGACAGGAAACAATGAATTAGTGATGATTTATCAATATCATAAGGTACATTAAAGCTTTGAACTCTATGGTTCAATCAATCCTGGGGCTGAAGATAATGGGATCTTAGCCTTTATAGGGTAGCAAACAATCGTTGGAACAATATCGCTAAGTGTTCAACAAAATACAAATTAGCATAACTAGTAGACGAAAAGGATAGAGGAGGAATGTGGATAGCCTGATCTTAGGAATAAATCTAAGATATAAACATGATATTTGATATAATCTAGCTTGTCCTCAATGCATATTATTTCAAAGAAAAAAAATTAGGGAATTATAATTTTAGTAATTTTTATAAGTAGTATGTAAAAATCATTCTTACACATCTTAAGCTATTTAAAGACATGTAAAAGTATTTTACAACAATAACAGCAATACTTAGTAGAAATCCTGCTTAAACGCGAAATTTGATAATATAAAAGCATTTTAAATAAAGTTAATTATGATGACCACAAAAATTACCAATGATTAAAAAACTGTTCGGCCAGTGTTAAACCATCTAATTGTAAAAACCTTGAACCATTCAACTTTTCGGTTCGATTTACTTTAATAATTTATGTTGTTAAAAACCGATTAATTGATTAATTAATCGGTTAATTTTTATTTTTTTCAATTAAATTTAACATTCTTTGATAACTAAGGACAATATCTTTTTATCATATTTTAAATTCCTCAATATTATTCAATCTTTAGTCAGTTTTATGACAGCTTAATACTGGTTGAATCTATTATATCTTAAATCTCTTGTTTTACCAGTTTAACTTTCAGTCTGATTTTTAAAACATTAAAAATGACTGACTTAATAACTATGTATTTGAATTTCTTTAAAATTATCCTCTAGAATACAGCTTCTAAAGCCACTGGAAAACGAATTTTAAAAAGTGAATGTATTACAAATTTTAGTCAACTTCCTTCCGGCTATCAATGGGTTGTTTATTCTTCACAGTTTTAGATATCTAAAATTCATATTTAAACATATTCTAGTGCCAAGGATCATATAGCTAATAATCTTTATATATGGGAGAAATATTCCATAAACCGGACAGTAGGGGTAAAGGAAAAAGATTGGTTCAGTATAAACATCAGAACGAAACAAGGTTAAGTCGGTGCCTACTTTTAACGAGGAGAAACTGTATAGTTTTACTTATTACTTGTAGTTGTATGTCTTTTTAAAAATAATAGACATAACGATCAATGATAGAGAAGAGAACATCAGTCAACTACAAGAAAGACCAGTATATAACTATAACTTAAAATGTTTTAATAGGTTTTGAATTTTACCAGATTAACTGAATTTCAACTATAATATTAGTTTGATTTCATTTCAACTCTAAACTTATTCTTATTCTTTTGAAGATATTACGAGAAATAATTTATTTTGAAGTGGATTCAAATATATTAAATTTTAAAATAAATGAAGATTTTATAATAGTGTAAAGATTTACATAGTCTATTTAAGTTAAGATAAAAATTCATAACATAATTTAAACTTTTTAAGAATTTTTGTAATTTTTTGTCTAATATTTGATTGGAAATTTTATTATTAAAGTTTAAGCTTCTTTTTGTAGGTCTTATGGTTCCTAAAACCCCAATTTTTATTTAAAAAACTAAATTTTTATTTTTGGTGTTACCATAACATTCTTTTTTATGATATGTTTAAAATTAATATGAGGAAGAAGAGAATACTAGTACATTATTAACGTATACCATACAAAACTTAAAATATGATGAAATTTTTTTATTTATTATCGTTTAAAATTTGGATGAAGCATTTTCTAAATTAAAGGACGTTACCTTCATCTTCTTTATAGTGGTCTTGTATTTTTCGTAAACATGATTTCACGCTAATAAAATTTAGAAAAAAATGGCATTATGTGACTTTTTGAGCAATTTTTTATTTTGGGTTGAATATATTTTTCTAACAAATAGAAAATATTAATCAAACGCGAATTTATTATAAACCTTTTCTATTCTTCTCAGAAAAGGACAAAAAGTGAGTAATGGACATCAAACTTGATAGACGAATAACGTCATAACAAACTGAAATCGTAAAATTTACCGATAAATATCCTAAAATACCAGATATTAGAATTTTAAGTATGCAGAGAATGAGAATTGATATACTGTCTGGCACTCCTTATAAATTTCTTGGAGATGGGCATATGCCTGAAACTCTATTTTATTATTTTGTAGTTAATTGACGATGATATCCAACTACTTACTTAACATTGAATGCTCCATAAATGAACAAAAAGTTCATATAAAACTTAAATGTGCGTATAAATATGTGTGTTAGCGCAATTAAATAAATTACTGTAATAAAACTTTTAATCCAAGTTAGACAGACAAATTTTCACTAGATGGGTTCATAATTGATAAAAATCAAAAGATATTTATGTATACATATGAATAAATATTTGCATAATTGGGCATATTTTCCTAAATAAGTTCTCTTATTGTTGTATGGTATAGATTTTCTACGTAATTTTGGTTTATGTAATTCAATTTGATAATACATTTTTTTAATTTATAAAGGCTCTTTACTTGATGAGAAAGTCCAGGATGGACAATTCAATACAATCAAGTGCGAAAGCAATTAAAGAAATAGTGACAATACCCTAGCCATTTGCAAATGAAAGCTTGACAGGCCAGAAATACAAGTAACAGTACTAATCACCATCTTTATATATCTATTTACACAAATTGTTTTGTAATTGTCGGCCACATCACATTTCGATTAATTAATCAGTTAATTTTTATTTTTTTGCAATTAAATTTTACATTCTTTAATGAGTAAGAACAATCTTTTTTATCATATTTTAAATTTCTCAATATTATTCAATCTTTAGTCAGTTTTATGACAACCCAATATTGGATGAATCTATTATATTTTAGACCTCTTGTCTTACAAGTTTAACTTCCAGTCTGACTTTTAAAACATTAAAAGGACTGACTTAATAACTTTGTATTTGAGTTTCTTTAAAATTATCCTCTAGAATACAGCCAAGGATCTAGCTAATAATCTTTATATATGGGAGAAATATTCCATGAACGGGACAGTAGGGTAAAGGAAAAAGATTGGTTCAGTATAAACATCAGAACGAAACAAGGTTGAGTCGTTTGGTGCCTACTGTTAACGAGGAGAAATTGTATAGTTTTACTTATTACTTGTTTGTCTTTTTAAAAATAATAGACATAACGATCAATGATAGAGAAGAGAACATCAGTCAACTACAAGAAAGACCAGTCTATAACTATAACTTAAAATGTTTTAATAGGTTTAGAATTTTACCAGATCAACTGAATTTCAACTAAAATATTAGTTTGAATTCATTTCAACTCTAAACTTATTCTTATTCTTTTGAAGATATTATGAGAAATAATTTATTTTGAAGTGGATTCAAATATATTAAATTTTAAAATAAATGAAGATTTTATAATAGTGTAAAGATTTACATAGTCTATTTAAGTTAAGATAAAAATTCATAACATAATTTAAACTTTTTAAGAATTTTTGTAATTTTTTGTCTAATATTTGATTGGAAATTTTATTATTAAAGTTTAAGCTTCTTTTTGTAGGTCTTATGGTTCCTAAAACCCCAATTTTTATTTAAAAAACTAAATTTTTATTTTTGGTGTTACCATAACATTCTTTTTTATGATATGTTTAAAATTAATATGAGGAAGAAGAGAATACTAGTACATTATTAACGTATACCATACAAAACTTAAAATATGATGAAATTTTTTTATTTATTATCGTTTAAAATTTGGATGAAGCATTTTCTAAATTAAAGGACGTTACCTTCATCTTCTTTATAGTGGTCTTGTATTTTTCGTAAACATGATTTCACGCTAATAAAATTTAGAAAAAAATGGCATTATGTGACTTTTTGAGCAATTTTTTATTTTGGGTTGAATATATTTTTCTAACAAATAGAAAATATTAATCAAACGCGAATTTATTATAAACCTTTTCTATTCTTCTCAGAAAAGGACAAAAAGTGAGTAATGGACATCAAACTTGATAGACGAATAACGTCATAACAAACTGAAATCGTAAAATTTACCGATAAATATCCTAAAATACCAGATATTAGAATTTTAAGTATGCAGAGAATGAGAATTGATATACTGTCTGGCACTCCTTATAAATTTCTTGGAGATGGGCATATGCCTGAAACTCTATTTTATTATTTTGTAGTTAATTGACGATGATATCCAACTACTTACTTAACATTGAATGCTCCATAAATGAACAAAAAGTTCATATAAAACTTAAATGTGCGTATAAATATGTGTGTTAGCGCAATTAAATAAATTACTGTAATAAAACTTTTAATCCAAGTTAGACAGACAAATTTTCACTAGATGGGTTCATAATTGATAAAAATCAAAAGATATTTATGTATACATATGAATAAATATTTGCATAATTGGGCATATTTTCCTAAATAAGTTCTCTTATTGTTGTATGGTATAGATTTTCTACGTAATTTTGGTTTATGTAATTCAATTTGATAATACATTTTTTAATTTATAAAGGCTCTTTACTTGATGAGAAAGTCAAGTATGGACAATTCAATACAATCAAGTGCGAAAGCAATTAAAGAAATAGTGACAATACCCTAGCCATTTGCAAACGAAAACTTGACAAGCCAGAAATACAAGTAACAGTACTAATCACCATCTTTTTGTCTTATTTACACATATTGTTTTGTAATTGTCGGCGACATCACATTTCGATGTCACTGCCTGTACCACTGTCACATAGAAGAAATTGCTCTTTACCCCACCACTAGTCTACACTGTCACAACACAACTAGTTATGACCATAGCCACCTTGTAACACAACTGAAACCTACCAGAATATCCATCCAATAACATGTTAGACGTACAAATGACTAATTAATATACATCCGAGCATGCAAAACTATCATTTCCAAGCCATACCTATATATGTACTTGCCAAGGCTAGATTCTTGTTTTAGGATGCTTTTGCAATAAGTTAAATGTTGCCAAACCTGAACGTTTTAATTAGTGCTCTTTCTGGGTGGATTGTTTTAGTATAATTCTTCGGCGGCCGTCGATAACCAGCCTTTCGCTGCGAAATTCGCGGCATCTGATCGATACAATTTCGGTCCTTTAGCATATTAGAAGAGTCGGCATTTGGATTCCTGTCTCAATCTATCCTGTCCTCATGAGTCCCTATTCCTTCTATGCTGACCGCTACCCTCCTTTTCAACAAAGATTAAACCAAATAAAATATTCCCTTCACTCACCAAATTTCTGATATTAAGGCCCATTTCACTCGGTAATTAATTACTCTATTTTTCTATAGATAGAGTTATATACTTTTTGAATTTCATCTAACCATTTAGGGTTCTAGGTTTGAGTAGTTTCAAATTATTTTTGACGTAAAAGTTAAAAAGTTTCGCAACATAACAATGAATCTTTAGTGACCAAAGACGTAACGCGCTCGATATATGTCAATATTCATTTTTAGTTTTGGTTTTAGTTTTAATAATTAGATTTCAATGTTAAAATTAGATTTTGGATTTAATTTCAATTTGAAGTAAATGACATAGTGAACTTGTTGTTGTTTTAGAAATATCTTTTCTACTAGTTAGAAATAAAATCGCGTATTATTAGACCTCTCTAAATCTCGTATTTTTAGCTAAATTTATACTAAATATCGTTATTGTTAGTATAGTGAACTTATGAGGTTTTGTACCATAAGAAGTTGAACTTTTGTGGTCGAATTATTTCTTGTTATATGCATATAGTCAAGATCCAATACCTTCTCTAATTTTAACCTCTGGAATTGTATTTTGTTGTTCTTTTTGGCATTTATCCAATCAAAATTTCAGTAATGGTTTCTTTTGTTTATCTATGGGCTACAACTTTTTAGGAAGGCATGTATATATGCATAATCAAGAGGCGAAACACAGGCACCTCAAAGGATATCAACAATAGAATATGCTGCACGTGTTGAGGTCATAGATTTCTTTTTGGTTAGGACGAAATTCTTTATTATTTTTCGGTTTCTAAAACATCTTTACATCTTGAGAAACCACTCATTATTTTATGGTTAAAGTTACGCACAGAAAATACTGAAAAACTGTATCTCTCGTGGGCGAGTCAATTTTGACAATGACACGACCAAAACCTTATCCAAGACAAAGTCCGGAAATTTATGCGTTTTATTACCAGTTGAGGTCGACACTCTTTACAAAAGGAAAAACATGACATGCAATGTGAACTATAGACTTACAAATGAAATATGTATATATTTTCGAAATATTTTATTTGATTTTTATGTTAAATTACTTTAGTTTATTTTATTTTTGAAATTTTAGATAATTGTAATAAATTGATTATAGGATGATATTATTTAAAATTAGAGATAACTTCAAAAAATATCAAGAAAATCAAAGTTTTGGGAAGAGTACCTTTTAATCCATGCTCATATATCATAATATCAGTCATGTTAAAACAACAGGACCTAAAACATGACCTGTAGAGGAATCATTTGATGTTGAAGAAAACCTAAAGTGCAACACGTCCTAAGTCAAAGTCGTATCACAGAACGCTAATCAAAAGAAAAATAGGAGAATTCACAGCCTGGGGATCCAGACGTGTCAAAGACCGTGTCTCTCACCTGTAAGAAACAGAAGGATCCACAAACGTGGCCCACACCATGCCTATAGCAGTTAAATGTACGCAAGTGTATAAACCCTAGCTACTTTTATAAAAATTTGGAGACTTCACACTCTTCACACATATTTTTCTCTCAAAAGGTTTGGGTTAGTCATTGGGACGTCTAATAACGCTTGGGAGGCTAATTCCAAGGCTATCTTTATTAAAGAATCAAGATTCAAATATCACCTCAACAAACAATCACACTCAGGGGCGGATCTACAAACCACTGCCTCAAACAAATTCTTTATAAAAAAATTATTATTTTAAATTTTGCCCCCATAAAAAATTAAAATTTTACTCCTATTAAAATTTTGTCCCCAATAAAAATAAAATTTTATTCCTAATAAAATTTTGCTCCCACTCAAAAAAATTTCTGGATCCGCCCCTGATCACACTCCTCATGATTTTCATTTATATTTATCTCTACTATGATTACACAGTCTTTTTTGTTGCTTTTATTGTTTTATCTATGATTTGGGACTAAATGTTTTGATACGAAAATGTCTAATTTTTATTTTTGTATAGATTTATTTCTTTTAATTTATAACATGTGATATATTTTGTGAATTACATTTGATTAATCTCAACATATAATTTAGTTATAAGTGGATCACGACTTAAGTAATAGAAGTTGAATGGGGTGGTTAAGAGCCACATACATAATCTTTATAGTATTAAGGTGAACCTTTTATGGGATTTCATAAATCTTAATACATTCAAAAAGGTGTTAGACTGAAAGAGATATAGGTCAACCAATTGGAGAGTAAATGGCTATAACTTGAGACAATATAGTTTTAATGTCTAAAAGATCTTGTTGGTCCAGATTAATATATTAATTCTAGGTTAATTGAATCATAAAATCAAGAGTAGAACTAAGGGAAGTACTTGTCTAAACATCAATATTTGGTTGAATTTTCTTTTGATAATTTACTTTGTTATTGATTTTCTTGACTACCGATTTAAATTTCATTTTGTATTATATTTTATTAATAAAAAATTATTGCTATTACTCTTTGCTTTAGTTTAATTTAGATTAGTTAGTAGTTTTAAGTTTTTGTTCACATCTCTTCCTCAAAAGATCAACTCTTATTTACCATTATATTACTTGGTAATGAAAGATATACTTACCTTAATTGTAGCTAATAGATTAGTAATAGGAAAATCTGTAAATAGATTAAAAAACACATTAAATTTTTTAAACCATTTTCAAGGAAGCAATTGGTCTTTAGAAGATCCATTAACTATTTTTTTAGTCTTATATGTTTTTTGTAATAAATTTGTCTTTTCCTTTTTGGCACTTGTTTCACTTTGATTTTATGGGTATCCTTAATATATGACAAGAAGTTGACATTATGTTTTCTTAAAAGAGACTTAGAGCTTGAAATAATATTTTGTTAGAATCAAAGAATGAATTAAACAAGAGACTCGAGATATAATAGACATACAACTTGAAACCATGGAGAGAAAGAGCATAAAACAAAGACAGAGTACACAAAATAATCTTTTATGTGGATGTAATCTAGTATTGCAAGGCCTAAGATTAATGTTAATTACTTCGAGATTAAGCCTAATGCAATCCAAATATTGCAAAAGAATGTATAAATTGAAAGATTATTGAACAAAGATCATAACGCATGCATCATTGATTTCTTAAAAATCTATGACACTTTTAAGATCAATGAAAAAAGTGAATACGTTATCAAGATGAGGACATTTTTCATTACATTGAGAGATCTAGAAAAAGAATGGTTGAAAGCGTTACCTGCAACATCAATTAATACTTCAGAAAGTCTTTTAGATAAATTTCTTACTAAATACTTTCTACCATTCAAGAAAATAAAATGGTAGAATGACATTTCTCATTCCAAAAATTTGACAATGGAAGTCAAGTGAGATATTAGGATCCATTGAGGAAGTACTCACACTATGACTTTTCCACATATATACAAGTCTAAAGTTTCTATAATGGTATGGTCGATCCTAAAAAGTGGATGATAGACATTATAGCGGGTAGAATGCTAAAAAAAATCTAATGGTAACCCTAAAATTGATAGAAAAGATGGCAATAAACAACTAACAGTAGCAGTCAAGTAGAGTTAAGATAAATAAAACAACTAAAATATATAATGTAGACACTATGGTTGGTCTTATAGCTTAGATGGAAGCAATAATGAGAAAACTTGGTAACTTGATTGGTCTTATAGCTTAAATGGAAGCAATAATGAGAAAACTTGGTAACTTGATTTCGCCACTAAGAACAAGTCAGGTAATAAGTTGTGAATTATACGAGGGATAACTTTAGAGTGTAAAATGTCAAGCTAGAGATCTTATAGTAGAACAAATTAATAATATGGAGAATTTGCAAAGGCAACATAATCTTTACAGTAAGATGTATAATTTGGAGTAAAAAATCATCTAAATTTCTACTGAAGCAATCAATAAGATCAAAAACAACCTAATATCCAGATCGTGTCTATATGCTTAGTAAGACAAACCAATTCACAACCTAAGACACACTCATGTCTTAGATGATATATTAACTTGAGTTTTCTATATTACCCCACAGCTTAAAACATGCTCGTACCTTATATTGTGTTTTGAGGTCAAGTGAGATAGTATGATCTACAACTTGCCAACACTCTTTCTTTTATGATCTATGACTTAGAAACCATAACCTGAGAATATGCACATACCTCAGGTTCTATCCTAAGCAATTATACTGTAGATGAATCCATAGTCTATGTCACGATCATACCTTACAAGGTTCAAGGGTTACGTGAGACCCCTTTTTTTATCCCTACTTTTAATTTCTTTCAATCTTTCCTATATCCACAACCCAAATCAAGTTTTTTAGCAAAATGTACAAGGTTTTCTGATATTTACGACCAATTTTCATTAAGATTCATAAACTTCCTTACCCTTAAATCCGAATTTCAAAAATCCAGGGTTTTAAAATTATATTTCTAGGGATTTTATGTTTTAAGGCATTTGTTACATATTATTTATTTTCAAGATTTAAACAATATAAGTGAATGAGATTTCAACCATCCACAAGATGAAAATTTAAGATTCAACCTATTTGAAGCACATTAAATAGCTGAACTCAAGTAAGGGAAAAAAAACTCAAATGGAATATTTAATGCTCACCTTCACAAAGCCTAATGTTAATGAAAGGTGTGTATGTCTCACGCATAGACTTTTCAAATCAAATAGACATGTTGGGTTTCTTTGAAAAGCATAAGTTTAACTATAGAAATGAGGAGGTATATAGACAACTTGGGATGAAGCATTTTCTTTGACACTACTAAGTATTTGTATAAAGAGGCCACTCTAAAAATTTTGACAAGTTTTAATATGAATTAGAATGTCAAGTTAGAGAAAAAAAAAAGGCAATCAAGTTTATGATGGAGGAAATTCTAATTGAAATGTCATTCAATGATTATAGGATATAATGTAAGTTCTTTACACCTGACTGTATAGAAATGGAGGATTACAAAGATGGTGTAGCTGAAATCCCAACTAAGCCAATTAACCATGTTTCTCAAGAATTTTGAATGTCATATCGAGGAAAATAACTATATATAATTTATCTCAAATTAAGAACACTTACATCCTGTCTCTAACTCTTAGGTATTTAGAAGGAGGGAGGTATAACTCTTAGGTATTAACCTTATAGAAATTTTTTATTTTTGGTTCATAGTAAAAAGGAGCTCGTGTAACCTAGGTTACTTCTTTGCCAAATATTTATAAAATATGGTGCTAGAAAGAAGGGAGTCAACTATTGAAGGACTTATTTAAATAGGTTGATGAAGAACCTAGGTATGTTTGATATTCTTTCGTGGATGATTATGGGTTGTTGCATAGCTTCTGTCAATCTTGACATATTGAGATATATGAGATTAGTAAGGAAGATTGGCGAAGATTAATCCAAAGATTTGAAAATGGATAATAAAACTTCTTGTATATATAATTACGCATTTTTTAGCTAGAAATAGATTTTTAAATAATTTTTAGTTTCTTACAAAAATAAAATGAAAAACAAAATATGTGAATAAAGTGAGTATAAAGAAATTCACTCTTTGAAACTTAACTCAAGTAAAAAGTTTTAAAGAGTGGTATTAGTAAATTTTTTAGCCAATAACTAACCTAGTAAACAGTAGTATTCATGACAAGGTGAATAGTTTTGCATCAAAAGATTAGGGGACATATAAACAAGTCTTTTTTTTAATGAATAAAGTATTATATAGATGAAACTAATACTACATTACAATGAGTTCAAGGTTGTTCGTCTTTACACTTAAAGAGAACTAATTACACATAGCAAAGCTAGAAAAATAGCCTTGGTATGAAACTGTACAAATTACAAGCCCCGCATGTTCTTCATGTCCATAGTCAAAAGCTCTTGCAACTGTTTAGCATAGATGCAAGCTCTGATACTATTGATAACTCTATCAGCAAATTGATATTTCTCTACCATCTTATCAGTAAATCGTCTGTTGTTCCACTCTTTTCATATGATATATATGGGAATCATAAATGCTGCTTTGAAGAGAGGAGCATTAGGTTTCCTCCATGTCAAATTGTCAATGATCCAAAGTAATATTTCCTCCCAATTATAACCACAAAAATTATAAGATAACATGTGCAAGATTCTAATCCATATAACCCTAGTATAGGAACATTGGAAGAACAAATGATCCATGTCCTCAACAGCAATAGTACACAATAAACAAATTGTATCAGTATTACCATACTATTGGCTCTTGATCTGAAGTCTATTCTTGATTGCCATCCAAGAGATGAAAGAAGTCCTTGGACACACTACCTTTCCCCAAAGGAGATCAGACCACAGCACATTAGGTAATACATGTGTAAATAATTGATAGCAAGTTTATTTTTCTATTAATTTGGATTACAAAAATGTTTTAAAATATAAGTTTCTTTACTTATTTATATTTGCGTTATATATTAGATTGAATAATGTGGAGTAAGTTGATGTACTAAGGATTTTTGGATTGAATTGATTTGATTTATGATTTAGTGTAAGTATATAAATTCCTAACAAGTTGATAAACAATAAAATTGATGGATGATTGATAATCTTGATTTCCCTTTGTTAATTTTTTTTATCAAATTCTACCTATTTAAGTTAAAAGTGATTGAAATTGATTTGTTTGAGGATAAGTAAAAGCTTAAGTATGGAGAAATTTTATGTGTATGAAATATGCTGTTAAGTCAAGAGGACTTCACTTCTATTCATTTTGCTGACAATCAAATAATAATAATCTTAGAAATATATGAACTGTTTTGATAAGTTTGTTAAGTGCACAGAAAAATGTAAGTAACACTTAGTCAATAACAGACGAAGCGCGACAACAGACGAAGCGCGACAATAGACGAAGTGCAACAACAGACGAAGCGTTACACCAGACGAAGCGCAACAACAAACGAAGCGCGACACCAGTCGAAGCCCGACAACAGACAAAGCACGAAACTGATGAAGCGATATAATAGACGAAGCGGGATAACAGATGAAACGTAGTAACAGAAGAAGCATTATTCTAGACGATACAAAAGGAAGATATTCTAGAACGTAAGACAGTTAGTTAGTTGGAGTTAGTTACAGGACTCAACTAATAACCATTTCTAGAAGATTCAAGAAACAGTTTTCAAGAAGACAGTTGGAGACTTAGGCTATAAATACTAGTTCTAGTCGAAGACTAACATAACAAATGATTTTATATTAGCAAAAATTTTGTATTCAAAGTGTGAAAGAAGTGAGCGAATACATCTGTAACCTAAAGTTCAAAAATACTTTTCTTAGAGAGAAAAAGGAAGGCTAGAGCCTGGAGAGGCTAATATAGCTGATAAAGAATACTTTGTGAGAGAGACCTGAAGAGGCACTGCAAATGTAAAAAAAATATTTATAAAGATGAAGAGTATAGTGAAATCTCAGGCTAATTCTGAGGACTAGACGTAGACCAAGGTTTGGAGTGAACCAGTATAAATCGCAGCGTCTATTCTCTAAACCTTACTTTTAATTTCTTGTTGTTAGACGAGTAGATAATAATACTTGCGATTGCATTGCTTATCAACTTTAGCAAAGTGTTTTAGTAATCATTTGAATTTTCGTAATGAAATTCAAGAAGTCTCAAAAGATTAATATTTTCGAAAAGATTACACAATTCAACCCTTCTTCTTGTGTAGGTTACATATCATATCAAATTTCTATATTAACAAGTGATTTAATTCATATGCGTATATTTTCTTAAAGTATTTTATTTGATTTCCATGTCAAATTACCTTATTTTACTTAATTTTTTAGTTATTAGGTAATTATGCTAAAATGTCCGTGAGATGAGATTATTTCAAAATTGGAGGCTATTTCAAATAAAAATATGGAGAAAATCATAATTATTAAAGGAACATAATCTAGCTAACGCCTTTATGTCAGCATGTGTCCTATATGGATCTACAAAAAAGAGAGATAGCCTAACACGTGGCTTAGAGAGAAATTGCATCGTATTAAAGACAATTTATAGAGAAATATGATTAAGTTGTGATGATGCCACAAATAGTGTGCTAATCACAAGAGACATAGGAGGATCCACTAGGGATATAGGCATATCAAAGACCGTATCTCTCACTCGAAAAAACACAAGGATCCACGGCCTAGGCCACAGTCATGGTTCAATTCAAGTCCATGAGAGTTAAATCATATTTAAATATAAAAACCCTAATTTTTGAATAAACTTTACACACTATACACATTTTTTCTCTCTAAAGGTGATGGTGAGCCATTAGGAAGTCTAAGAACTCACAAGAGGCTTATTCCAAGACTATTTCATCAAAGAATCAAGATTCAGACATCATCTCAATGGATCAAGATGTCATTTGAATCAAGATATATATA
>JAOTIZ010000001.1:21758964-21776320 GCA_027123425.1 Erythroxylum panamense | reverse complement strand
CATGTTTTTGTTTTCAGTTTTTATATTATATATCTCAACCAAACAGGTTTTCGTTTTTTTAAGGAAAAAAACAGAAATAAAAAATAGAAAATAGAAACAAAAAACAACAACAGAAAAACAGAAGTAGAACCAAATAACCCTTATTATACACAAATTATTTTAGGCTTATCCATACAGGTGTAAAGTCGTCTGAGAAAATAAACAATCCAATCAGATCCTGACAGCTGGACGAAGCCGAAACCCTAACCTGACTCACCGTTCGCATCAGCCACCACAAACCACACCCACATCATCAAACCCGAAGCCACGCTTTCCTTCTCTCTCTAAATCAGGAGTTTGTTACTGTTGGCCGTTGACAGAGGCTGGCCGTACACGGTAGGGTTGTATTGGTTTTTAGGATTGTTTGAAGTCGCATATTCTTAAGGTCACTTTTGGGTTTTTCCTTTCCCCTGTCTTAAATTTTCAGCCGTCGGATTCTTTCACAAGACGAAGAGAAAAAGAAAAAAAAACCAAGAGAGCATCTAACACAACCCACAGTTTCCTCTTTGTCTCGGGACTTTTGAGTTACTTTAAAAACTATATCCCACCTGGACTTCCACCTCACTCACCACCCTCTCTCTCTGGACACGCCATCAAAGCAGGTAACTTCTCACTACGTCTTATTTGTAGATTGTTAAAAGTCTCTGTCCTTGTGGGTGTTTGTTGGGATCTGTTGGTTTCTTTCATGATGGAATCAATTAGCATGCTTTTTTTTTTTTTTACTGTTGTTTGTTTCTGAACTTTCAGTGTCTTTTTGAATTGCCTAATTCTTTCCCTGTGGTATGGAATTCTTGTACGGTCTTTCGTCTTATTATTGGCGTTGACATGCTTGCTTTAGTTTTCTGATTTTTCCTTCTGACGTCGTTAATTTTGAGGCTATGTCCCTACAGGGGTATGTTGAGAATTAGCTTCAAAGATGGAATTGTGGATATTTTTCCAACTGGGTTTTGAATAATGTATCGTGTTTTTATCAATGTTCAGAGAAGTGCTGTGTATGTTAACTGTATTAACCATCTTTACTCTAAGCAGAGACAAAGTTCGTCCGTTTCATAGGTTTGGCAGATTGCGCTCAAAGTGGTATGGGCTTTGGATTTAATCATCTCCACGTAATTTGGGGTTAGAGTTAGTGGGAGAGGTTGCCATTCTGGATATATTATGACAATACTAGGATTTCTTGTCTTTTAGTATGTACTGCTTGACTCTAAAGCTTCGCTATAACATGTTTCTGTGGCAAGAGGTATGTTATCGTGGGACAACTTAATGGCTTCCATTACCTTCTGTACTGGACTCTCTCAAGGTGTGACCATAACAGGCTGGAGTAACCGCCTTTTTGTGAACTGATGATGTTTGCAGCTTTTAATTCTCTCGAAAAATGATTGGCCAATTTTGTCTTTGCTTGTTTGAGATTTAAGTTGAAGATGATAATTGTTAGAGTTTTGAATAAATGGCATGTTTAACTTTATCTGGCCAATTTTATCCTAAAAGTGCTTGTTTGAAATTTTATTCTTAGAGATCAGTTTTGACATGGTTGAGTTCATGTTTTAAATTCTGTTTGGCTAAAGATGTCATGTAAAATGAGCTGTATGTATTGAAGCTCTCTGATGAAATATTACGTTTTCCATTGAACCCTTAGGGAAGATTATGTAATTGATACAAGTTGCCCAATAGGAGCTAACTGGTAACCACAAACTATCTGTGAAACATTTAGCTCAGTAAGCCAGGGTGTTTCCAAGTGATTGGTGACATTATGTGAATAGGAGGACTATGATCCATCAGAGCTTTTACCAGACAAACATGTGATATCTGATATCAACCTTTATCTGCTTTGATACTTGCAGGTTCTTCGTTATTATTGTAAGGATACTCAATATTTGACAGCTGTTAAGAGTTGGATAACTAAACTGATTTGGATGGGGAGAGGGGAAGAGAGCACACCTCCTAAGCCTTCAAAATCTGCATCCTCAACTCAGGTTCTCTCTCTCTCTATCTCTCTCTCTCTCCCCCTCAAGCCCACACACCCACTCACCCGCACAATCAGACACATGATGTATTACTAATCCTTCTCCTCAAAATTTACAGGAAATACCAACAACACCTTCATATCCTGATTGGAACTCTGTGCAGGTTTTCCTTTCTTTTGATCTTTAAATCAATCAATTCCTAGCTAGATTTTGCAAATGCATATAATTGCTAGTTTCTTAGGCATACTACGGGGCTGCTGGCACTCCTCCACCCTTTTTTGCCTCAACTGTTGCCGCTCCCACTCCACCTCCCTATCTTTGGGGAACCCAGGTAATAATTTTCTTGGTAATGTCCTGGGATGCGTGCACTTGGCTCCATTAGCTTATAATGAGGAGTTTCTCATTTGTTTTTCTATTGTGCAATGCTCAGCATCCATTGATCCCACCTTATGGAACCCCTGTTCCATATCCAGCTTTATATCCTGCAGGGGTATATGCTCATCCTAATATGGCCATGGTAAATAACATACATAATATTCTCATTTATTTTCATCCTGATTATAGTTTCCTTCTTAAATTGATCCTGATAGATTTTCTTTGTTCATCAAATTGATTACTCCGTAACTTTCTATAGACTCCAAATCCAACTCAGGTTGGTACAGAGGTGGAAGGCAAGGGACTGAATGGAAAAGAGTGGGCTTCAGCCAAAAAATCCAAAGGAACTTCAGGAGGCAAGGCAGGGGAGAGTGGCAAGGCAGCTTCTGGTTCAGGAAATGATGGTGCTTCTCAAAGGTCAGTTTATCCAGGTTTATTGTTGAACTTACGTTTTTAAACATTCAGTAAATCTGTATCTTACCGTGATTTTGGTACATTTCTAAATCTATTGCAATTTTTCTGATTTGATATGTACCTGCTAACAGTGCTGAGAGCGGTAGTGATGGCTCATCAGATGGAAGTGATGAGAATACTAACCAACAGGTATTAATTAGTATATGAAGCATTTGCTTTTTTTTTTTTCTGTTGTGTGACTTAATCTTGACTTAATTGTCTTAGGAATTTGTTGGAAGCAAGAAGCGAAGCTTCGACCAGATGCTTGCAGATGGTAAATTTTGGTCTCAATCCCTGTTAAATCTTTCTTCCATGTGAGACAAATAGTCCTTAGCTAACGCTCGATTTCATCTTCAGCCAACGCACAAAATAGCACTACTGGAGCGAATATTCAAGCTTCAGTGCCTGGTAAGGGTATGGTGCCTGCGCCTGCGACTAATCTTAATATTGGGATGGACTTATGGAACCCATCTCCTGCAACTGGTGCAGCTGGAGGTGCAACAATGGGATCAAATCCATCTGGTGCCCCCTCTGCGTTTCCCACAGGGATGCCTGAACAGTCGATACAAGTACGAGTCTTGGACTTGCTGAAAATGCAACAGTAATATTAAGATGAAAAACAAACCGGTCTATATAATGATCAAACATCTCTCTCCATAATGCTAAGTTTGATCTTCATCACTTTATACTTTATTCAGTATATTCTGCCAAATGTTTTCTTTTTCAGCTTCAACATCTGTTCCCCTAGAAGGTTATTGGTTTTCATTTCTTGTATCTTGGACTGCGTTCCTCCATTGGTTAATCTTGGAAATCTTGATCCATAAATACAATTACGTTTCATTCCACTGAATTTAATTATGCTTTCTGACAGGATGAGCGTGAACTGAAAAGACAGAAGAGAAAGCAATCTAATAGGGAGTCTGCCAGAAGGTCAAGATTGCGTAAGCAGGTACCTTTTGGCTGTTTACAGTTTTATTTTTTGCACTAGCCACTCTTTACCCTCAATAATAGGTAAATATGTTGTCAAGTGACTATGTTTTGAGTTTATATTATGTATTTTCTCTTTCTATGGGAAAGAGAGTAGGCAAGTTATATGCAATTTTTGGATTATCCTTGTTAGGCGGATTGTGAAGAGCTGCAAGCGAGGGTGGAGAATTTGTCCAATGACAATCGTTATCTTAGAGAAGAATTGCAAAGGCTCTCTGACGAATGCGAGAAACTTAGATCCGAGAATGATTCGATTAAGGTTTACTGAAGTTTTTGTGTCTTGATTTGTGATCCCCTATTGCTGATAACAAAATTTGATACGAAGTTTTTACCTATTATTAGAGCGAATACAGCAACTAACTAGCAAATTCGGTTTGCTTCATATGAAACAGGAAGAATTGAGTCGATTATATGGGCCAGATGCTGTAGCTAACCTTGAACAGAATAACTCTCCCTCAGCCCTTCAATCCCATGGTAGTGAAGGAAACAGTTGAAGGAACATGAGACGCAAAAACTTGGAAAATACATCTGGGCATCTCGGCAGATCGTGACTAAACTTTGGTCCAGCAGTTGCCATTTTGACATAGTGATCGACGCTATTAACCCATAGTTTACCTGTGAAATTGACCCAAAGTAATTAACTAAATTAGAAATGTCAATGACTCTATGCCAATTGCTACTTGTCAATTTGGTTTTAACTAAGAAAAAAGGTATAGCTTTTCATTTTTTCTCCTTGAGTGGGAAATTTGTTATTTGCATGTTTGATCCAAATTGGAACGGACTTCTTTACATTTTTTAATCGTGGTGTCAGTCAGCAGAAGTCGAAAATTACCAAAAAGCTCCAAAGACAAAGCCATAAGCCTGGAGTTCCCTGGGAAGTGGTGTCTTTAAGAGCAAATGTGGGCGTACTGTGTGGGACTTTATGGATGGGTATCATATCCTCAGGAAACAAAAGCAGAAGGAACAGTTTTATTTGCCAAATATACGCGCATGACCATTGATGATAAACGTTCAGATCTCATGAAATGGTTGACATGGATCCAAAGTCCCGATTGTCAGTAAATTACATATGTACGATAACTCATAGGCAAGCTAGAAAATGTGGGCAAACTATAAGTTGTCGCCAGTTAATAGAAATCTAATTACACTTACCTACCTAACATATAGACACAAGGAGATGAAGTGATGCAGACCAATTAGAAAAAGAAGGAAAAGCATTAACCGTCAACCGTCGTGGGTGGACTCGGTATCTGAGTTTGTTGTAATTGTTTGTGAGTTGCCTTCTATTTGGGGATGATGCCCTTCTGCTTCATTTGCCTGGCCCTTTGGCATTCCATCGGCTGGCACAACAGAAAATTGAGTTGGAAATTATCAGGTCAAATAGGACTTGTAGAATAGAAGTTTGAAGCATTCTGTCCACCACTCAATAAGCAAATACAAGGCCCTGTTAGTAACAACCGACAAAGCAAATATAATTCTAACCTGACCCCAAGATGTTCAAGAATAATGTCTTAGCATAGTCAATCTCAGCTTGGTGCCTACTGACAAGTCTAACCTGTAAGTTTGAGAAACCAAATCATCATATTTCCCTACATGTAAAAAGTGGGAAATAGAACATATACAGAAACATACAGCCGGAGCCCAACAAATGACCTAATGCAGTGATGTTGATATAAAAAAGGGCAATTCTATGGCATTCACAATCAAGAAATTGGAATATTCAGATAATAATATCCTGCACAAGAAAACATTGAGTACATACCATTTCACCATATGCAAATCCAACAAGTATATCAACTCTAGCTTGATGCTTCAAGAGAAATGGACGCAGGTGGTTCTTGTATAATTGCTTTGCACCCTGGTGGAACCAATTTCTTTGCGAATTAAATGAACAAGTGAGTTGCAGTTCAAAACCAAGATAATGAAGACAAACTATAACATGCCCACATCAAGATTGAGATTTCAAGCTTCAGCACAGGAGGTAATCGGAAGGCAAAGATACTAATAACGATTAATTATGTCGAATTGGCCTAATGACACATCACAGGATTCTCATCACGCATTGACTTCTATAATTCTGCAAATAAAAATAGATGAACATGCATCCAACAAAATCAAAAGAAACAAATATCAGGATGTTTTTGATAAGTAAGTGGATACACGGTAAAACTTATGAAGTTCCATGGACCGGCACAAAAGCTTGAAATAAATGAAACCAAAAACACGAAAAGAAAATGGAACTAAAGAGGGATAGAGTAAGAATGTTCAGTCAGAGAAACAGCTCAGCATGCTAAGCATTTACCTCAACAGTTGGAAGTTGGAGCCATACAAGAAATGCAAACTTCGCGTGATAATACATGGGAAACTTGTACAAAACAAAATAATATCAAGGAACAACCCTATAAAATAATCAACAGACATACAAAAAACATATAAACTTATCAACCTGAACACCCATCCATTTTGGAGCCTATGCAGTATCTCTGTAATTCTAAGTTACAAACATCAAAATTTTGTCCTTTGCAACTAAATGGGTTAGTATGAAGCTTAGAGACTTAAAGAGCAACAGTTTAGAGCTGTACCAAGAAAGCAGTTTGTCTGTAAAGACTTCTACAAGTCTAAAGGATCCATATGCTGCAAATACAGAGTTTCCATATCATGAGTCTAAAGGATCCATATCTAATCAAAAAAATTTCTATTTTTAGATTAAAAATATTTTTATTTTTGTATAGATTGATTCATTTTATTTTATGAAATGAGATATTTTGTGATTTATTTTGATTAATTTTAATGCATGATTTAATTATGGTAGCAATTATACTTTGTTATAATTCACATATTAACACCTCAAACTTGCTTATAAGTGAATCATGGCTTAAGAAATAGGGTTTCAATGAAGTACTCAAAAGAAACTTACATGATTTTTTGTGTTAAGTTAAAGCCTTTCATGAGATTTAACATATCTTAATGTACTGAAAGAGATATTATATTTGTATATATAAATAGTTAAATTTCGAGAGAGTATAGATTCAATGTTTAGAAGATCCTATTTGTCCATATTAATATATCCATTCTATATTAATTGAATTATGAAATCAAAAGTAATTTTAAAGAAAACACTTGTCTAAACATTGATATTTGATTAAATGTTCTTTTAATAACTTACATAGTTATTGATTTTTTTGAGTACCAATTTAAATTTTATTAATTTAAATTACTGTTATTACTTTTTATTATCTTAATTTAGACTAATTAGTAGTTTTAAGCTTTCTAATCTATATCGCTTGTTCAAAAGATTAACTCCTATTTAATATCGTATTACTTCTTAAAACTATATACTTTTACCTTTATTATTAGTAATAGATTAATAATAAAATTTTATAAATAGATAAAACGCAGACCACTCATCCATCCAACTTGTACATTAAGTGAAGTGGTACATGTCAACGTAGCTACGTATCATGGTGAGGCTAAGCAACCATCTTTTACTAGTATCTTAGCATCAATTTGACAACGCAAAGAGATACTCCAAAGTGCATCACTTAGCCAACATATGATTGCTCGTGTTTAACATACAGAAAATTGAAAAAGAAGAGCTTGATTGGTGAACAGACGGCACTTAAACTTGAAAAGGAATTTTCAAGAAACGCTTTAAGATAAAAGAGATCATAATAAATTATGAATTAAAAATAAGAGTATCCTAACTTGACTTCAAGAGTTTTCAAATGTAAAAATTGTTTATTTACAACAAATAGATACAAACGAGGACAACAAGACGGTTTGAATCTTTAAAAAGCATTCGAGTATAAATCATGTTAACTTGTTTTTTATAAACTTGTTATGTATTATAATATTTGGCTTGCTAAGCCTCATATATAACACATAAGAATATAGCTATTGGAGATAGCTAATCAACGTTCTATTAGTAGAAAATGTGACAAAAAGTTTCATGAGACATTAGAGATTATAACAAGTTATGTTGTCATATATCCTAATTCATTAAACGAAAAAAACAAAAAGAACATTCGTAATATGTATTCCCCACTAGTAAACTACTACAAGAATTCAAGGTGATACGATTAGAGTTGTAAACGTTCATAATATTTATTTCAATAGTATTGTATTAACATGCTTATTTTTGCCATTCATTCATAGTTAGCTTAGCTATGCTCTATTACTAATTCCAATATGTAACTTAAGCTGGTTGGTTACTTTTTGTTCCCTAAAACTTTTACTCTTTCCACAGGCACAGCAATGCATATTTAGATCAATTTCCAATAATACTCTACATAGACTTAAAATATGGTCTTTAGTCTTAGATAAAATGAGTAAAAAAACCCAATCTTGAATTATCGCTCATATGAAGTCTTGCATAGGTGTTCTAGCATCTTGTCTATATGAATACATACATATGGTCTGTACCTCCAAGGGCAGTAGACATAACTGATGATAAGTCTTCTTCTAGCTGCTTCAGTACCACAACCTCAAAATGTGCGTCGTGCAGGTTTCTCTACTTAATTTCTCTCTAATCTAATCACAGTGATAATTGGAATTTATGTCCTGATTATGAATTAGTATTCTTATATAAGTGAAGATGAAATGTAGCTTTGGATGTTTCGACTTACTCATCTTCAATTAGGAATCTATACCTGCAGATCTTAAGTAAAAAACGCTTTGTTGATACAAGATTAATTAAGAATAAAAAATTGTGTTTTTCCACCTGCACCAGAGTAACGTTTGATTTAACCAGAAAAACATGAGAAAGTTTTATGGGTAGGACAGCTATAGCTTGACAATGTCAGTACTCAGTAGATATCTATGGACCATTTCACTTCCCTTTCTAGAATGCCTCGAATTCCGGGGAATGTCAATGTTATGGTTCCTAAGGCCCTTGCTGGATCCAAAGTTATCTTCATTTGGAGATCATTTGTCTCTTGTCATATGAGATGCTCAGACGACTTTGCAGGTTCTACTTTTCAAAAGAGTAATGCCCCCCATTAAGTTGTGTAAGAGTCTTACTGAGAGGTAGGCCATAGGGCTATGTTGAAATAATTGCTTTTCAAATTATGATGTGAATTCACTCTAGGTTAAATGAGCTTCAGAAATTAGTTCTGGTGGTAGGGGGGGACTTATTCAACTTTATTTCCCTGGTTTGAATTTCTTGATTTAATAAAATGAAGGATATTACCATGTTGTATAACATAGTTTAATAATTACATTGCATCCCTAAACTTTATACAGTTAGAGACATGTATATTTTTGTATATAAATTAGCTGCATGTTTTTTTTATCACTTGTCGAGATCTTGTCTTTGAGCATGTTTTAGGAAGTTTCTAATTTCGTATTTGATCTCCTTCAAGAATTTTGATGATGCAACATAAGTTAAGTAAATCTAGAAATTCTAAAAATCTAATTTAATGTTATTGTATTATGCAGAATTAATATAATATTAAAACTCTAACTTCACAGTCAATCATTTTTATTTAAATAGTGTAATAAAAGCAAGAGTTTAAAATATCTTTGACACAGACCTAACGCTAATGGCGTGGGCGGAGGAGCAGCCAGGTTATAAAAAATAAAGTTTTGTTAAGAATTGAATTTAAGATTTTAAGAGTTTTGCCCCCGCTAATTCCTGGCTCCGCACCTGCCTGCTGGCACTGTAGGTCAACCCCTGGTTAAGTCCCATCTAAAATTGCCAAAGGTGATCTGCATGACTACACTAGACCCCTATGTCCCAGCATCTATGAAATATATAGTACAATCCAGTAAGAAGCTGATTACTAATCATCTAAAAACTTCTACTTATCATCACTTCAAATTCTGATATTCAGTTTCATTTCATACACTAACAACTATGTACTCTTTGCTTTGATTGGCAGCAAATTTTGGTTTGCTGTATACAGAACGGCAGTTGGTAGGGTAAACTTCTCTGTAGTAGTGATCGTACATTGCTGAACACCATCTTCATGGAATCTGAAGATGAGGTCTCATATTATTGTTTCCTCTACTTCTCGAAACCCTTAATTTGAACCTTACTCTCTGTCGTGGACCCAGAACTAAAATCTGTAGCTCCACAGGCTAAGCCAGCTAAGAGAGCACATTTATAGTCATGAATGAATTCTAATTAAGAACACACTGTTCTGGTCCCCTCTCAGTGCTCTTTGCTTCTTCCCATCTTGCTTGGCTTCTTCTTTACCGTATAACTCTCTCTTGAAGGGTTGGTGAATGGTATTATGTATACATAAATATATAACGTATGATCAGAACATTTAACAACCATGAATTCAGTGTCCATGGTTTAGTTCTATCTCTTTCTCTCTGCAAATATATATAAAGCTTCATGCAGAGAAACTGTAGAGCCCATGTAATGAAAGTGACAAAGCCTAATATATATATATATATATATATATATATATGTTTATTTTCCTTCTTTCACTTTACCTGTCACTGATGAGATCATGAGAGTTTTGAAAAATAAGATTAAAAAAAGGACAGCATGTGAGCTCTTCGGATGGAAAAAGTTTTATGCATCAAAATCGAAGCAAAAAAGGTGCATGTTATCGTGTGATTGCCGTATGTGCGTGTGCAAGAGAAAGAGACAGAGAGATATGGTGAATGGTGATGAGAAACAGAGAGAGAGAGAGAGGAAGGAAGCTGGTGTGAGGACCAGCCGGGATCATTGCATGGGGCTCAGATTTCTAAGTTCTACCCAAAATCAGTAACCATTACCATTGTCTTCATCGTTTCTCATTTTCCCTCGTTCGCGTGGAACCCTGTCTCTTTTCTCTCAAGGTTTGCTCAAACAGTCACTGTTGCTACGGTGACACTTCTTCTGAAACAACGCTGAAAAGGTTAAAGATAGAGATAAGGTAAAAGATACGGATGAGTTATGAACGTTTTTCAAAAAAAAAAAATTAAATGTTTTAAAATGTATATATTAAATATTTTTTATTTTTCAAAATTAATAAAATCAAAATCATGGATTCATTTCATGGACCTATTAAATGTATAATTTTCTTTAACTATATTACAAATTATTAAATGTGTAATTAGTTAATTTAATAATACACCACTTCCATGTATCAAAACATATTAATATTTTTTTCAAAATTAACTATTATTATTATTATTAAGTTTTGTTCTATAAGAGTTATTTTATTTAATACGTATATATACTCAGATTAGTCGGTAATAATTATACCAGAAAAAAGTTTGGAAAATATTAATTGCTTTTAAAAAATTTAAGTAAAATACATAATTTTTTTGGTGCTTTTATACATGATGAAAGATCTAAAGTTTTTATTTTTCAAAAAATTGAAATTATTTTAAAATTTTTATATTAGAAATATTAAATATAATATTTTATTAAAATGTTATCAAATTATTTTATTACATTTTATTATGAGACCGATTGTTAAGAAATCTGGAAAAACATTTTAACTTAATTTTAATAGTGAATTATATTAAAATAAGAAGATATTAATTCACTAAAATTTAAAAGTTTTATGAATAATTTAAATAACAGGAACAAAAATAATAAAAGGTAAAAATAAAAACTTTCATTAATTTTATTGTAAAAATAAATTTATGGTTTAAATTATTTTTATAAATATTTAGTTATTAAACTCAAGTTAGCATTACACCTTCTTATATAATAAAAGTGAAATATTATAGGAGGGGTTAATTTCTAGCTAATGTTTTAAAAGAACTTCCTTTCACTACAAGAAAAGTTTGAATTAGCAACATAAAATTACTGACGGAATCTAAACCGGCATATTACCGACGGAAATAAAATTTCTGTCAGCAAGATTGTCAAGAAAAAGTTCGTTTAGCGACGGATGAAATATCGGTTGGAAAATTATTCGGGAAATCAATTTGCGATGGAATTTTGCGACGATAAAGGTGTGCGTCGGTAAATACTACAAGAAAATAAGAAATTTGCGACGGTTTTTACTTGTCCATAGGAAAAGTTGAGGGAAAATATAATTTAATGATTGAAAAATACGGTCGACAATTAAGATGGGAATTTGTGGCGAAATGGTGAAGTTGTCTTTTTCCAACGGAGTGTTAGCGATGAAAAGTCGCTAACTCTCAAAACCAATACGACGTCGTCTAGTTGCAGGTGAACACCAAACGACGTCATTTCAGTTAAGTTAAACACACCCGAGCGTCCCTCCCCCTCCACCGTCGGTTCTACTTCGTTTTTCTTCTTCTCCTCCTTTTTGTGATTTCTTCTCCGGTGAGTTGTTGTACATTGTCGTCGGCGTTGTAGTCAATTGGTGGTGCATCGGAAACTCGGTTTCTTCTCCCACCATTTGCGAACTCTTGGAGGTATAAAGTTTCACCTTAGTTTGATTTGAGTTTTTTTTAGTATGTTTGAGTATTTTGTTTTGTATGTTTGAGTATTTTTATGAATGGATAATAACATTTAAGATACTTGTGTTAGTATTAGAAGGTTCATTTTTAAAATTTGCTTGTGAAGTTGGGATGATTTGTTGATACATATTAAGTGTTTGATGAAATACCTCTTGTTTGAAAATTTTGTTAATGTGTGAAGATGAAGTTGATTTGTATCAGAGAATGAGTTAATGGGTGAGCCTATTTGATGATTAAGGATAATGTATCAAATAATATTTTTTTAGTGTTTAGCCTTATTTGATGATTTTATTCTTACTTGTGAAGTAATTTAGCCTTATTTGTGAAGTGATTCAACTTGCATATGTAAATGTTCTTAGCTTAATTTTTAGTTTCTTAATCCTCTCCCAACAATTGTTTTCTTAATATGTCATGTAGTTATTAAACTTAAGATGAAGATGACATAACAAAGTTATTTGGATTTAAATAAGGATGATCATTATAATAGAAAATAATCAACAAAAAATCACGTTTCTAAAATAATAAAGTTTTTATAATCTAGAGTAACAACTGAACTAAAATAACTAATATCATTGCAAAAAAGAAAGAAAAAAATAGAAACATAGCCAAATAGAGAATTTGCTTACTGATGACAGATAAGTCCATTTGAAGGCCTATAAGTTGGAGAAGCTTAAAAATATCCATGTCTAGCATGCTAACATCACTTATAATAAGATTATACTTGTTTTTGTTTCCTCCTAGCATTTTCAGAGTTGTCACTGCTTGATTGGTAGTTGTGAGTAGGAAAAAAATAATATTTGAGGTTAAAGAAACAATTAAGATTTAAAAGAGAGGTGATTGCCAAAAGTCTAAATACAATACAAATAACAAGATAATTATCAATTACTTTCATGATAATGATCATGTACAAATTTGAGATTGGTAGATAGAAACTGGATGGTTTTTCTAACAATGTCTTAACATCTTAACCTCACTTAAATAAATGCCATAATATTATAGCAATTTCACATATTTAAATATCACAATTAATTATTATTAAATTTTAACTAGAATAACTTGGAAACAAGTTACAAATTAAAGATAAATAAGGATGAATAACGATATAATAATGCTTAATTTATTTTTATACATTAATGGAATGCACTGTTATTATTTTTCATATACATACTAGATAAATTTTCTGTTGCATGAAATATTTCATAAATTATGTATTTTAAGAAAATTACTTATAAATTTAATTTTTAAGTGAAATTAATTATAAATTCAACGTAATTGCACATTTTCAAAATCCATATCCTTTTATTTCCAAGAAACAATATAATCATTTGTTACCTTGTTTGTTTTAAATTTAAATTTCATTGGTTATCTTAAACTTTTTCTATATTTTGAACAACTTTTAACATCTCTTTAACTTTTATATTGCATTTGCAGAGCTTATTAGTTCGGTACATAAATATACATGCATCTTATGTTTTGTATTTCTTTTAGCACATTAAACTTGATATTTATACTAGCAATCACTCATTATATATATTGTTTGTATTGTTCTCTATTTTTATTTCATAGTTGCTTCATACTTTGATTTAGTGTTTTTAGTTTCTAGTAAAACTTTTATTTTCTTGTGTACTCTGCTTATCTGTCGTTGTTCATTAATGAAATTACCATACTATAGTGAAGATGTGAGTTCTGCTTGTTAACTTTAATATGACCAATGTTTGATGTCAAAAGTTGAAAAGGTTAATGTATCTTAAATATTAGATTTTTCTCCTTTATTTTTGTCTAAGTGAAATTGCTTTATCTAAATTTATATGCATCTACTTTATTTTTCATTCTAGCTCCGTCATCCTCTTATTTCACGTACGTTTAGGAAGAAGCTTCTACGTGTCGGTTGAGATAAGTGAATTTTTTTACTATATTTTTTGAAGTTTGGTTTAATTTGGGTTTTTGTTTGTGATTTGAATTTCCCATCTGAACGTATTACATGGTTGATGCTTGGCTTGCATGAACTGAAACTTGTTTGTGGTATGAACTTCAGTTTATCATTAATATAGGATGAGTTTGACTTATATTATTGTTCCAATTACCTTAATTATGTCAATCCGTTACTTCATTGATGCTCTATGAATTTATTAGCTTCTCTTTATTTTTCATATGTAAATTTTTACACGCATCTTTTTAAAATTGTAATTG
Organism: Erythroxylum panamense; assembly: GCA_027123425.1. NCBI lineage: Eukaryota > Viridiplantae > Streptophyta > Magnoliopsida > Malpighiales > Erythroxylaceae > Erythroxylum > Erythroxylum panamense. The sequence goes on along the minus strand of JAOTIZ010000001.1, from coordinate 21,761,939 downwards.
TTAAAATAATTTATTAAAATAAGTATTCATATTTTTATGAATACTTATTATATTTGGCACTAATACATATTTAATATAGGTTAAATATCAAACTTATTATGTAACATAGATGATTATAAACATATATGTTCGATCTTGAGTTTATAAATATTTTAGATCTGAACCCATAAACCTTAACCTAAAACCCATGATGGAGCTCCTGTGAGGCTTATTGGTGAAATATACGAGGAGCCTAGGAGTCACAAGGAGAACTTGTTGTCTTGATTCACAAGTCTTATCTTAGATGTTTTGTAATATTTGGCGAAAATGAATGATACTAACTATGGAATCACTATTTTAATTTAACAATTTCGTAGGAATGAGTTACGTTGATAGATCTTGGATGTATAGACGATTAACACCTGATGATTACATTAATCCTGAATTTGTTACCGGAGTTGAAGCTTTTATTCATTATGCATGTTTTCAACCTGCATATATAGATGGGCAAAGATTAGATGTCCATGTAAAAAGTACAAACACAAATGTTTCCTTCGTATTGATGAAGTTAAAGGGCATTTCCTGAGAAAAGTGTTTGTCCCCAATTATTTTGAGTGGACTCAATATGGATAACCTGTCATTTGTAGTATCTCAATGGGTCATCAAGCAGAATCGTCTGTCAACTTAAATGAGTATGAAGGGGGGATTATATTTAGAACAAATTATATGGATGAAATTGAAATCCATACATGCAAATGGTTTATGATGGGGCTGGTTATACCTTTAAGAAAAATAAGGAAAATCTTGAAGAAGAACCTAACCCACAAGCAAAACATTTATTTAACTTACTACAGTCAACTGATCGAGAATTGTGGCCAAATTGTGAGACAATGACCCAATTGTCTTCAATTGCTCGAATATTGAGCATAAATTCTGAAGGGCATATTTTGGACCTTAGTTTTGATAAAATTCTTGAATGGTATAATGAATCATTGCCTATTGATAATATAATAGTTGATAGATTTTACATTATGAAGAAACTTATTAGAGATCTTGGTTTGCTTGTTGAAAAGATTGATTGTTGCAAATTAGGATGTATGTTGTATTAGGGAGATGGTGTGGACTTAGAAGAGTGCAAATTTTGTGGTCAATCTAGGTTTAAGCCTAAAAAGCATTCAATGAACCATAAATTAGTTCCATGGAAGCGGATGTATTATTTCCCGCTAACTTTGAGACTTCAAAGACTTTATGCTTATGATATTACTGCAACTCACATGAGATGGCATGCTGAACACGAATAGGAAGATGAAGTAATAAGTCATCCATCAGATGCACTAGCATGGGAACATTTCAATGACACCCATTTTGAGTTTGTAGTTGAATGTTGAAATGTTAGGATGGGAATGTCGATGGATGGATTCCAACCTTTTGGTCAATCTAGGCAGCAATATTCATCATGACCAATCATAATTACTCCTTATAATTTGCCTCCTTGGATGTGTATGAAAGAGGCATATATGTTTTTGACAGTGATTGTGCCAAAGCTTATAAATTCAAAGCATAAAATTGATGTTTTCTTATAATCATTGATATCTGAATTGTAGCATCTTTGGGAATAGGTGTTCAAATATATAATGTCTCTCTGAAACAGAATTTTGTGTTGAGAGCGGCTTTGATGTGGACCATTAGTAAATTTTTGATATTTTTCATGTTATCTAGATGGATCACAGCTGAAAAATTGGCTTGTCTTTATTATGGCAATGATTCTAATGCATTTTATCTTCCAAACGGGGGAAAAATATGTTATTTTGACAATCACAGAAAATTTCTTCCTCCAGATCATCCATTTAGACGCAATAAACATAAGTTCATTTATAATAGGATGGTAAAAACACCTCCCCCTCCTCTTAAAGATGGTGAAGAGATTTTACAAGAGATTGAGGAATTAGGCTTGCTGAAAGTAACAAAATTTGAAGCCGATGAAGTAAATACAAACATTAGTTAAAACTTTGGTTGGAGAAAACGAAGCATCTTTTGGGATTTGTCATATTGGAAAACTAATTTGATACGTCATAATCTAGATGTGATGCATATTGAGAAAAACATTTTTGATAACTTGTTCAATACCATTATGAACATTGAAGGGAGGACAAAAGACAATGTAAAATCACGAGCTGATTTGCAACTTTTTTGTAGAAGGAATGAGTTACATAAAGATCTTCGCATCGGTAAATATCTGAAAGCGTGTTACACTTTGGACAAAAAACAAAATGAGCTTTTGTGTGAATGGCTGAAAAGTCTAAAGTTTCCTGATGGTTTTGTTTCAAACTTGGCTAAGTTTGTGGACTTGAGGAAGTATAAATTATTTGGGATGAAAAGTCATGATTGTCATGTGTTTATGCAAAGGCTAATTCCAATTGTATTTCGGGAGTTGCTACTGAATAACGTTTGGGAAGTAATAACATAATTAAGTATGTTTTTCAAAAGTTTAACATCATTTGAATTCAAGTTAGCTGAAATGGAAAAACTAGAAAAGAAAATTCTAGTAATTTTGTGCAAGTTAGAAGGGATTTTCCTCCAAGCTTCTTTAACTGTATGGAGCACCTACCTGTGCATTTAACATATGAGGAAAAACTAGCCGATCTAATTCAATATCGATGGATGTATCCATTTGAGAAGTAACTTGATAAAAATTATTGCAATAACCATATTACAATGTTTTATCTACAAAATTGTAATAATCATTTTTCCTAACATAGGTATTTGGTTCATTTGAAAAAAATGTGAAAAACAAGGCCAGAGTTGAAGGTTTGATATGTAATGCTTATTTAGTGGAGGAAGCTAGTACATTTTGTAGACATTATTTTAAGCCGCATGTTCACACAAGAGAGAAAAGTTCCTCGTAATGACAATGGGAGGGGGGGGGGGGAACAAATGATGTTGATGGTAAATTGTCCATTTTCATATATCTTGGATGAACATATGGAGATCGGAAG
>JAOTIZ010000001.1:21707448-21751314 GCA_027123425.1 Erythroxylum panamense | reverse complement strand
TCTAAATATGTATTTTATTATAAAGTTGATTCCTTTTCTTATTGGTACTCCCAAACTGAATTTTAAACTAGGTTCATCACCAGCGATGTAAATATATAAACTTTTGACTTTTAACAATATCCACACAAATTAATTAAGAAAACTCCACAAAAAATATAGAGAGGAGTAAGTGAGAAGTGTTATATTACAAATCTATATCTATTTGTAATAGGGTTTGAGTATTTTGATAATTTAATAGAACTATAGTTATAATTTCAATTAAACTTTAATTTTAATTATAATCAATACTAATTAAATACCAATTAAGCTCTAATAAGATTCAATATCTCATGCTAGCCTTTATTTATTAAATATTTTCATATTTAATTTTTAAATTTATCAAACTTTGCAACCAAATCTAACCTAATTAAATTACCTTTCAACGTTTGAACTATTCTTTGTGTGTAACCAATTATGTTTGTCATATGTTAATAATTGATATAAATTATATGTTAGACATGATAATATTCTATATACATGTCTATTATAAAAATGAAAATGCGGAATATTATTACGTACCTCCTGCTATTGATGTTGAGAGATCTCGAATAAATGTGAGAGGGTTCTTCTAAGCTTTTAACAAATATAAATGATGGTGTATACGGAATCATTGTAAAGCCTAGGGACCCAATCTTTATATATGCCTTGTTGTCTTCCATCAAAACAACCGAAGGGCATGATGATTCAAGTGAAAGGGCATGACTTTTCAAAGAAACAGACACGACCCATAGAAATAAAACTAACGGATAACATTATAACCCTAAATCGTATTTAGGATTAGATAAATTAAATTTATTTAATTCATCTTTAATTCACTAACTAAACAATTTATATGTATAGATCAAGATTAGTATTTAGCAACATAAAATAGCTACCTAAAATACATTAAGAATATTAAAATAATTTTGACTAACGTTTATGTACATACTTTTTTGTATAATTTAATCATTTTATAATATAATGTTATGACTAAACATAGAAAATGAAATTAGCTTCTACTATATTTGAGTCCAATCATATTAATATTAATATATCCAGTGACTACTTATTGAATTACCCTTGACTAAGATATGTTCTAATTAGTATTAAAATATAATAATTCATATATTAAATGTTTTGGAGATCGTAAGTTAAATTATCACTCATATCTTTTAAATAAACTCTCATATCAAAATAGTTCAGTGAATTTTTTATTTAACAAATACTCACACATTTATTTAAGTATTTCCATACTTTGATTTATGAGATTGATTTATGCTCTTATAAGGAAGAAACATAACAATTGTTAATCTTTTCTATCTATAATATCTAACTTTAATAAAATAACCACTAAGAATAATTTAAAGATAATACCTAAATACAATATAAATTTTATAATTATAATTACATCATATTTTTATTTGTAAAACATATTTATCTTATAGAGTTTATTTTAAAGGTTAGTAAATAAAATAAATATGTATAAAATAAAAGATATATTTAATTGATCATGCCTATGTTGGTGGAAAGGGAATAACTAATAGGTATAGGGGAAGTTGCTTGTCGAGATTCCAAGGGTTGGAAGGAAATTTGCATTTAATCCACAGAAAAAGGACATGAATCGTCCAATGAAATTGTTATATTCTGATATGGATTCGTATGTAGAAACTCATTCATCTGCTGATCTTCAAATCCCTCCTACTGTTAAAATTTCCGATTTCTCTTTTAACTGCCTTCTCTCTCACGGGTTGATTTTTCAAACTTTGTTGCATTTAATTCCTTTCTTCCGTAGGTTTAAGGGCGACATACCATGTGAAAAAGTTTCGTCTTATCGCAGTTGTTGGAAAGAAAAACTCTGGACGAAAGGTAGAGTTCCATTCTTGATGCACGAAACCCCAAACTGTTTACATTGGAACATGAAGACTTGAAAGTCATCATCACGAATACCCCTACTCATCTACCATATGAAATGTCAATTTAGTATTGTGCAATTTAATTTTGAACACTCAACCATTGCCTTCTAGAATTGAATGGACACAAAACTTTTTTTTTAATCATTGAATGGACACAAAACGTTCCTTTTTTCTGGCGAAGAAAATGAGAGTCTTCAAATTAATATTGAATTGTCCTCTAAACTTTTTGCTTTTGTGTCGTTGAATGGACACAAAACGTTCCTTTTTTTTGGCGAAGAAAATGAGAGTCTTCAAATTAATATTGAATTGTCCTCTTTAAAGCATGTAGCAACGTTTAGGTAATTTGATTATATTAAAAAGAGACACTTAAATGCTCTAATAAGAAGATACGAGAGGATCGTATTTAGCAATTGTAAAAAAAAAATATAGATCCTTATGAAAAATTGAAGGAAGGTAATAAAAATGATATGACATTATTGGAATTAACCGCAGACATAACCTACAATTGAAAACTTTGACGTACTAAGAGTCAAATAAATGAACTCTCACAAAAAAAATCCTAATTTTCTTTTATCCCTTAATTTTCGTCTCTTGTAATTAGCCTAAGATATTATCATCATCATCATCATTATTGTCATCGTCGTCGTCGCTCTTATCATCGTCATAATCATTACCATCATTTTTACTACTATCACTAATAATAATATTATTATTATTCATTTTCTTATTATTATTATTATTATTATTATTATTATTATTATTATTATGCTTATGAATGTCTGTGTTGTTATGATTATTAATATTATATATACATATTTATTTATTATTTATATTTATCTTTGTAGTTATTGTTTTTATTTTATTTATTTTATTCTATTAAATATTATTATTATTTGTATTTATTTATGTATTTTAAAATTTTCTTTTTTATTTTTGACCATTTTATTATAATTTGTATTTATTTATTTTTATTATCATTTTTACTTAGTATTTTTATTACTGTATTTTTCATTAATATTATTTATTTATTCTTTACTATTTATTATATATATTTATTTCTTTTTTATATGATTTGATTTTTTTTGCTGTTTTATATAAGTCATTTGATAACAACTTCTCTACTATTAGTTAAGGGTAAGATTAGGTAATACTAAACTTCCACAAATTTCGCGCTTCAGCGAGATTTTCACTAAGTGCTGTTGTTGTAAGGGATATGACAAAAGAAACTACAAACTTTTTATTTTAACAATATTGATTGAAAAATTAAGTGGTCATTTGATTTCACTTTTATTTTTCTATTGTATTTTTTATTTTCTATATTTCTTTCATACGAAAACAAAAACTTATTTATTTTTTATATTTTTATTACTTATAATAATTACATACTAGATAAAACTTAAAATAAATTATTTTTAATTAATTAAATTATTTTAATCTCTTATATAACATTTATTATGAAAATATCAATAAACGTTATTTTATTTTATTAAAATGGAAATTTAATAAAAAATTAGTATTTATTTTAATATATGTTAATTATTAAATCAAAATTTTATTTGAAATTCACATATTTTGAAGATATTTTAAATTTAATTATGTTAATTGATAATTATTAAACTAATTTAATTTAATTAAAAATTAAATTATTAAATAAAATTAAATTATTCATAGTTTAATAAATTAAATGTAATATTAAATTTAAATTATTCATAATTTTATTAATTATTAATATATTAAATAATTAAATAATATATATTTAGTTGATAATAAATCAAATTATAAAAAGCAGAAAACAAAAATTACTTTTCATAGTATTTATAAAATTTAAAATGGAAAGAAACTAAAATTAAAAGGAAAAAATTAAATAAATAAGATTTTTTATTATATTATAATAAAAATAAAAAAAAATAAATATAAACAAATAACGATTTGAGAAATTATAGTGGTGAAAGAAACCACCAATACTATGACACTTTTTAAGGAACTGGAATGCGCGAGTAGATTCAGTACACGTAACTTTTGGATTGGCTGAACTGCAAAGATTTGAGCCAATCTTATTATGCTTCTTTCAATTTCCAAGAATAAGGAGAATGGGTACTGCTTGCTTTCATATACGTGCCAACACTACGGGGGCTTTGTCAGCATTATCTCTCAACTAGAGAACTGACTCACAGTAAAGCGTAGTTACAGATTGCTGCTCTTAACAGTCCAATTATAAATATCAAAGTCCTCATAACCCTATAACTAAGCTAAAAGCTTCAAGTGTAATGTACAAGTTCCCTAGTATATATCATTGTTTTCTAACATCCCTCTCATGTTCTGCTAAAGTTAAGCTGATGCTCGAAATCACAGTTTAGGATCGAACAGGCACTCGTGCAAATGATGATTTTTAACTTTTTTTTCTTCCTATTATTATTGGGAAACTTCCTTGTTATTTTAAAAATAAAGGTAAAACGTTTGTGTTAACATGATTACAATTGATATTTAATAGTTTGTAACATCAAATCGTTTGCATCATCCATTTGGCTCGTTATAGTCCAACTTGGAGTGACCAGAAATACAAACAAGAGACAAGTAGGCTGAAGGTCGGCTCGATGGCAACAAGTAAGTAACACATATTAATTTACTTTCTTTGTTGTTAAGCATGAAATAACATCTATTACAAGTGATAAGGAAGGTTTGTAATGAAGTAAACAAGTTGGTTTTCTCGAACAATTGGAGGCTTGATCTTGACAAAGTTTGTCCTCGTTGATAATTTTTGTAAATAGTGTGCCGATATTGTACGGTTGAATTTTCAATGACGATACTTTAAATGGTATTAAAACAAATAAAGAAATGATCACTTCCTCATTACTATAAAAAAATTGATTTACTTTAAAATATATATTGAAACTATGTAGTTAGAGGTTTTTGTTTAGATTTTTATATTTTAAAAAATTGTAATTATTTGTATAGTATTATTGAAATATCACACAACTCTTTATGTTATATATATTCCGTTAATGTTTCATTTTATTTAAAATGATATAATTTAAAAGAAATAAATTTTGTTATACCGTTATTTTAGAGTTACCGTCTTATGAGGCTTATGGTCAAAAAATGGGCTTGATCCATAGAAGTGATCTTGCGCATGAAGACTTGAGCATCGCCATGACACCGTTCACACAAGTTGGTTGCAAAGAGCTACCGAGATGAAAGTTTGCCCTCCTCAATTTCCATTCAGTAATGGATCAATTCAATTAAGTGAATAAGAAAGAGCTAAAAGTTGATGTATCAATCCTCATTATGCAATTAGATTCAATTATGATGACGCTTTATCGTACCCAATCATACATAATTATGCGAAGTGATCAAATGACATAATCTCTATTTGGTTATCTTAAACTTCAAGAATCAGTGAAAAAAAGAAACAGTATCTGTATCATCAACCTAGAGTACAGCATACCTAACAAAGAAAATCTCGGCCATAGAGCTTTCATACCTTCTACGACTGACATTCCAATGTAGCATTGGTGCGATCTATTACAATCCCACGTTGCTTTCCCACCTTGCTTTTATTTTTATTTCCTTTTCCACTTCAATATTATGGTGTTTTATTGTGTCCAATAAATCTCAGTCGTTTATCTATGTGAATTCTGTGTAAGTCCCGCATGGACCCCACAAAATAAATAGTTGAGATTTCATGGACAGAATAAGACAGGGTAATATTGGACAGAGAATCTTGTTCTCAAGAGGCCTTGTATTTAACAAGTTACTACACATGTAAATATACATTTATATCTCAACTATATTATATTTTTTAGTTAAGAAATAGACAACAAACAAATATAACATGATAAAATAAGGTTGTGTAACGTATAAGCAGTTAAACCACAGGAGACTCAACATAATAACCCTTTATTCTATATAAAATCTTTGACAATGATGATTCGAGCTTCTTGTTGCAATCTAGCTCAAATTAAAAGGTTAACGTAGCTAATCAGAAATATACATGCTGGTTTGGGACCACCTGGGGATGTATTTAGTTAAATGTCAGGGTCAGCTAATAATCTTAATGTTGTCTCATTGGTCCTTAGATCGTACTAGTCACTTTCTCTTGGCCTACCAAGCTGAGTAAATTAATTGCAATGTGTCTCTGTCAGTTGTGTTAATCGCACTTGTAATCTTCCAACATTTGCCAGGCAAGTCTCGCTGTTTCAAAATAATTTAATGATCGCCTTTTACCGTAGTTTTGTATTTGTGTTGATGCACAAAGTCAAGCCCTTTATTACATGTACACGTCACAATTACTTCGATCTTCAGCATGCTGCTCCTAAATTATTGCAAAATGAGCAGTACACACTCCGTTAACGACTAAAGATTAAGATCGTTGCCTTTTATCATTTAGCGAGGGTTCAAGGATAAAATCAATCTTGTTTATGTGAAGATCACTTAACTAATTATCTTATAAATATTAATAAGTTTATTGACACTTCAATATATTTTGAAGTTTGGAAGTATTTGTAGAATTGCAACAGAGTTCTTGAATATTTCTTAGCCTTTAAAATGAATTAAACACTTTTATTTATAAGGATTTTATGATATTAATGAAAATGTCACGTCTCACTTTTATAGGTAATTATCAAAAATCTTCCCATCGAAATTCTCCGTATCATATAGTGATTTCTAATTATTTGGAATTAACATAAAAATAAATAAGTTTTATATCTTATAGTAGGACCTTATTTAGTACTATAGTCTTAAAAATATTTGAAGTCATTTAGGTATCTCCTATAATATTTTACACACATTAAGTTATTTGCATTTGTGTGCATAAGGACTAAACTATTCAATTTGGTTAATATTATATTCCAACTCTTTTTGGATATTGCCATAATTGTATAATTCCTACATTTTAAAAAAATTTCAATTTATTAATTTTTTCCCTAAACAAGATTTAATTATAATGTAGAGCCAAACATCCCCTAAATAAACTAGTATTTAACAATTATAAAGTTTTAAATAAAATGATGTTATTACTTATTACAAAATAAAAAACATTATTAACGAACTCTACACTCTATTTATATCTAAAAAATCTAATAAAAATATATGAGTGAATGTAAAAGAATATGATGATCATCAAGCGAATCACAAATTGTTTCAACATAGCATAAGATAAAAAGAATATCAAGTTTTGGCAAACCATACTAGGACTATTTGTCATTTGAAGCGTGGCTGATGAAATTGGTAGGTTCAATAGGCAAAGAACATACAAAACTTCATGTATAAGTACTGAAGACGAAAGAACTTTTATTTAAAACGAAGCACATGTAACACACGTACTTTCTGTTCTATACCTGGACAAAGAGTTGGAGAGAGACCACTGTTAGAACAACGCTCCCTGAAAGGCAACACGTTTGCCGTTTTTCATGCTTTGGTTTCATTTTACCATCAAGCAACTCCTTACACGCAATACTATAAATTGAAAATTTCATCATATACACACAAAACACATTACATCAACATGCCATGTGACGTTACTCTCAATGTTTTCAAAACAAAGTTAAAATTAGAAGGTAGAAAGTTTAAAGTTTAAACGAATTAATCAGTATTAAATTGTTATGAAATTAGTTAAGATTGAATAATAAAATTAAATTAAAAATTATTTAAAAATTATTCTTAATCATAAAAAGTTTAAAGTTTAATTGAAAAAGAAAAATGCTAGATTATAAATGAAAATTAATTAGTTTATTTTTGTTTATAAAAATTGATTAGTTTTTAAAAACTAACCAATTAATTAATAAATTGATTAGTTTTTAAAAACTAATCGATTTTTATAAACAAAAATAAACTAATTAATTTTTGATTAGTTTTTAACAAAAAAACTATTAAATAAATTAAACCGAAAAATTGAAAGACAAATTAAACTACTATTGAACCTGTTAAACTTGTTAAACCGGTTTGATTTTTAAAACATTGGTTCCTACCAAAACTAATATCGTCTCATTTAAAAAAATAATTTAATAACATCATACGTTTTTCTCATTTAGTTGTTTTATTGGTTCTTCTCAATTACACATCATTAAAAAGAGAAGCACCTCTTTAGTTCTAAATGTACTTAATAGTTTCTTTTAAATGGATGTATTCATTAAATTTGTCAGGTGTCAAGTGAATTATAATTGGACAAAAATTGCATCCATTTAAGAAATAAATTCAATCTATTGAAATTCTAACTTGCATCAAATATATATATATATACTGTTAGGTCTCAATTGAATTATAATTGAACAATTTTACATTATTTATGACATAAATTCAACTATTGAAAAACTAACTTGCTCCAAATACAATTCCATGCTTATTTTTGAAAACTATTCATCTATCCTTTTGTCCTTTTCTTTTTGTTTGTGGTTATTTTTTCGTACCCCTTTTCAAGTTAATCCAAATTATACTTTAGTAAAGGAGATAAGCCAGTTTGAACGCATATTCAGGGAAGATACATCTTCATTTTCTCCTCAAATCGTTTAAGATTTGGATTATACATAACAATATTATATTCACTAAACTGTTCCATAAACATAACGAACCTTCGCATTGAAAAGCCAACTAACAAATACAACATGAAGAAATTGTATTTTCAAGCACAGAAGGGTAGACCAGTAGTTAACGCTCTAGCCGTCTATTCTTTGTATGTAATATAACTAAGAAGGGTTCACCTAATTTTCTTTCTTAGTTGGCGGAAGCTAGCTGCATTTATAGACGCATTCTATATCATTAAACGGTGAGGGTCACCCTCAGCTTTCAGAATTGAGAGTAAGTTAACTATTTTCTTCTCCGACCCTTTATCTAAATTTTAGTCCTTTGGCAGCTATAAGCAGAATAGAGAAGAAACAAAAGAAAAGAAAGCTAAGGTCGCATTGTCGCTAACTAGAGTTCAATCCAACTCTTAGACTCAAAAGGTGGAACGCTCACTCTAGGTGCTCCCATACTCTGGTCCGATATTGTATGAGAGAGGTAAATCACGGTTTGATCCCAGCCAGCTTCTCGGAAAGGCGACCCAATGTTTAGTGCGCACAAGAAGTCACTACATTGGATGAGCTCCCACACTGCCATTACCGAGACTCGAACCTAAGATTTTGGACTCACTTTTCTTCCTAATAACCAACTGGGTTACCCGTGCGGGCAGTTCAATCCAACCCTGATAGCCTTTGATTTTCTCGTGCCAACTACTTTTTTGGTTTGCCATAAGCCAATCATCGGACCTTCTCATCCTTAACAACCGAAAACAGAGCCACCTGCCTGCTTAAGTGTAGTTATTAACTACAGAACATGAGAAGAGAGGTAGTAGCCAAATTTGAACAACAAATTAAATTTTAAGATAAGCAGATCACCAAACTAGTCACTTTCCAGTTTTAAAATCAACTAATTTCCAAATGGCTACGGAAAATTTCTTCACTGCTGCTACACGAGTGTAAAATCTAGGGAAATAAAGACCAAGTAAATTAGAGAAAAAATCATAATTGTGCCGTGGTGGGTGATTTCAACATATGTTATGTGTATTCACTATTTATATGTTTGACTATCTCAACCTGTACAAAACACCAAACGGATGAGAACAAATTACTGATAATGATGGGGTGAGGATTTAAACCATAAATATATGAGGATTTTAAAAAAGTTAGCATTTTCATTCTTACTAAAAATTTACACATTTTTCATTAAATAATTTTTTTTGTTTTATCTTAATTTAAATTATTCAGTAATTGGTAATCAAAATTTAATTTAATTAATTATGGTGAACAAATTATGTAATAGAAAATTTTCAATTCAATCATCTCGGAATTTATATAAAAGCACACATTGAAACATTGAAAAATGTCTTGTTTATTTATATTCCATTGATCGTCAAACTATAAATACGTCTAAAATCAAATTTAAAATTTCTTGTTTCCTGATTACTTGAGTAATACTATAGGGGGTATTATATATAAAAAACATATTACAATACAGGCATATAAGACTTCAATTGTCTGCAATAAGTAAGAAGACAAGTCAACAAATAGCATATTAACGAAATTGGTATTTAGGAAAACGGGTAATTAACACGCCAGAACTTAAAATACGGAGAACTTGTTTCACGGTGTAGTTGTCACCACTGGCGATGTGGTGTCGCTAATCGCCGCCTTAGCTGCTTCCAATGAAGTTCAGCTGCTGTATATCGACTCTAATTAAATTAATAATTAGGAAATGCCAAACCTACGGTTAAGAATTTTTTAAAAAATTATTAATATTAAAATATTGACTTATTGTAATATAAAAAATATGAGTATTATTAAGTGACCGTTTCATCACAATAGCTTAAGCTATTGTGTGAGGCTAACTCAATTGATTTTATATATTCTCTAACACACCCCCTCAAATGAAAGTTCTTTGGGCTTAAAACTTACGCATGCCTACTTTATCTTGTGCTTAATTTAATTAGAATAGGTGGATGGTATGATTCGAACTCATAGCCATTTGATAATAGAGGCTCTGATACTATGTTAAGTGATCATTTCATCACAATAGCTTAAGCTGTTGTGTAAGGTCAACTCAATTAATTTTATATATTCTCTAACAAGTATACTGCCTTATTTCTAGAGGACAAACTGATGACAAGATTAGTACTCCGTGTTGCAAAATTTCCAGCTTAAATCTCTTTTAAAATGCTCATGAAAGCAAATAAAGTATTTTTCTATTGTATGGTCTGTTTTTATTTTAAAAGGTCATGAGCTGTTTGAGGACAAACAGTATTCGTATGCCCACAATCTCTTTTGGACACTTACTAGATGCCAGTTCCTGCAAGTGGTTTATAGAAGCAGCCCCTCCTAATCCTACTTTTAAGTTTTTGCTGATCTATTGTAGTAGCTCCTCCTAATCTAATAGGTTTTAGTTGTAACAACCCCGTGAGTCTTCTAGTCTAAGTTTGAATTGCAATAATAAACTTAAAACTATAATTTTAAAAATAACTTAAAACAAAGATATGTTAAAAATTTTAAATATTAATTAGGTCGAAGTCATCAGTTAATTTTAAATTTGAAATTAAGAATTAAGAATTATATAATTTTTGAATTAGTGTGATTTATATACAAAGTCTAACAAACCTTTGAGACTTGTAAGTTTTTAACTTTTAGCATTCTTCCGCATTTAAACGTCTTGTGGTGATCTCCATGGGAGTCAATGGTCTTTATTTGGGGGAGAAGAACTATAAGATTACACAATAAACAAATTTGTTTTTTAAATATATTTTTTATATTAAAAAAATTGTATTATTAAAAAAAACTACACAAATCACATTACACGGCCTCGAAGTAATTGAACGTATAGCTTAAACTTTTCTAAAATTTTAAGTACAAGATTTAGTCCTCATCTATTATTTCCGTTTAAGTTTAGCCAATATTGATTATGTTCTGAATTATCTTCTTCTTTTTAATCTAATTTTAACCCACAAATAATCTTTGATTATTTAAATTCTAATGATTTATAAATGAAATATGAGATTTAACTTTTATTCTATTTTATTATTCCTTTTAAGAGTCCTTAAAATTGCAACCTCGTTGTCTCAAAATCGATTCTTATTAATACGTAAAAGGGTTATACTCAATTTTATTCGTAAAATTCAAAAGATTGATTATTGAATTTAACCAAATAAGTCAAATTTATCTGAGTTATTGTTGACATACAAGTATTTATAATTCAGATATTATTTATTTAAAACGAGTGTCTTCACACTCACTTTTCTCAATTTCATATAAATTTTACAATTCTTTTTAACACTTTAATTATTTTTAGAGGGATAAAACACTTCTAATTATACTAAATTATAGTAATCTCCTAAATGTGTTCGACCCCATTCTTTATCTCCTATAAATCAACACTTGAACTACAAATCTAGACCTAACACCAATATTTACCAACTCGCACTTTTATTGTTTACATCTCAGAAGATTTTTCTTTCCTTCAATCAAGTGTTTGAAGCTTAAGTGCTCGAGATAGTCGGAAACCGGAGCCTCGCAACCAAGTTACATCAAAACCTAAGTTCAGTTTTAGGGTTGCACCTAACTGAGTTGTCCTTTATATGGCAGTCATGTCACGATCTCCACCATTGTTTATGCTCAACGTACTGACTTCTTGTCCAAGATGTGACATATGCCAGCTTTGTCAGTGTCCTTCATCATTTTAAGTCTATGTTGAACGAAACATGGTTTCAAAGTTTTAAGAGTGCGTTCAGATGATAAGAAATCATCACACTACTCTCTTGCATAAATTCATTTGCAGAAAACTTTTAACTACTCGTTCCCGTATCCTCGTAGAGAAGGAAAAGAAAACGAAGATAAATCGATATGAAGCATATGAGAATAACAGGAATAAGTAGTTCGAAGAAGAAATAACATCTGGAAGCCAAAACAGATATAAAATAAGTGATGAGGTATCAAATGAAAAAAATGCAAACCAACATGATTCGGTATTAGGGGAGATTGTTTCCAAGACAAATTTATCCATCCAAGTCTATGAAATATACGTGTGGATGAAATAAAAAGTATCTTTTTATTTGTCATATTTAAAATTCACATGGTACGAACTAGACTCGATATTTGAAGATGGGACATATAATAGATTCGAATCTTTGAATGCCTTAAATTTTCAATGTCATAGAAAGTGTGGAAGAAGTCATTATCTTTAATTGAGTATATAAAAATCTTGTTATTTGAATATACACATTGTGACAGGACATAACCCTATTTCTCGATATGTAATATTATATTGAAGGTAATATATGCACCACCTATTCAAATTCATATGGCAATAGAAAGAGATACGCTTCTATATCTTATATGCACCTATTCAAATTCAAGTTGCGATAGAAATAGAAACACTTCTATCTGTTTGCTTCCATGTCAATTCAAAGCTTTCCATGTTCGAATTTGAGTGTTAGACCATTAAACTTGACCAAAAGTCTATGATATTTTAATTGAGTCAAGGCTATCATATTAGGTGTGGTTAAGCAATTTAGAGTTTTGATTATCATAGACAATTAGTATGTTGATTGACTTGACTTGAATTATACTAGGTGTGGTTGAGCAATTTAGAGTTTTGATTATGGTAGATTTTAGTATGTTGATTCACTTGACTTTGGTTAGGTGGATTAATCAAGGGCATTTTTAAATAAATCAAACATCAAAATATGTTTAAGAAGAGGATTATTTGTTGACTGGGAGTGCATTGGTTGGATCGTATACAAGTTCAAAAAATCATAATGAAATAGCAAAAATGTTGATTTGAAACAAGAAAAAAAGTGTCAAGTTATGCAAAGAATATATGTGTAAAGTGATGTATTAAAACTTTACTTTTAAACATATTTTCTTTCTTCAACGGTGAATTTAGTGGTTAGACATGGTAATTTAGTTGAAGATGGCAACCATCAATTAAATTATTGTACTCAAGTTTGGTCACTTTCTTATATTCTTAGTTATTAAGTTATCATATGTTTATAAATAATTCAACTAAAGCAAGATTTTTTCTTATATTCTTAGTTATTAAGTTATCATATGCTTATAAATAGTTCAATTAAAGCAAGATTTTTTTATAAAGAAAGAATTAAATTCATTGTTTTTTGTAATTACTTCAAGAATAATAATAACAATGCTTAATATGAATTCTGCTGATATGTACATTGAGATAAGTTTAATAGTACGCGACTTTCATAATTACTCTAACAATAGCAAAAATTGATAATTTTATGTGATTAAGATAAGTAAAATGACTTCCTTAAATTATTTTCCAAAGATTTTAAAAAAGGATGGTTTCAATTTTTTTTTTTGATGATAGGGATAAACAAAAGAAACAAAAAACAAAAAACCTAAGCCCTCAAGACAGCCACAGATAAAGCATCAATATGAAGTAAGAATCGTATGCCTGAAATAGGCCTCTCTCACAAATGCCAGCGTCGGGAAAATGAGGAGCTAAGTTTTGCTAAGAAATCAGCACATTGATTCCCTTTTACGAGGGTATCAATAAATTTATATAGGATTTAGACCAAGCTGATCTTGTGAACGTAACTTGTACCCAAAAACTAAAGAAGGAACAGAGTTTTCATTAGCAACCATTTAAACCTTGAAAGTAGGTAGAAAGAGGGAACCAGATAACAGATAATTACAGCGTGTGCGTGTTGGATAGTTGTCCACATTTTACATTATCCACAACCTCAAGCGTTGTATCTTGTATGTGTCTTAGAGCTCATCTTCTTCGAAAACACCAAAATCCATCATTAATTTTATAAGTTCCAAGAGCTGCCACAGTCACTTTTTGTCCTCAAATATCTAGCATTATATATATATATATAATTTCTTAATAATAAGTCCATTTATTTCCGTAATTGATTTTAAAAAAAAAAGAGGTTTCACGTTTTCTCCGGGGCCCCACCACCACGCGTTAGCCAATGGGGATCGATTAGGTTGAAGCTCACACGCAAGACTTTTTACCAATTTAAAACTGTGACTCAGGCCAAGTCAATTGCACGTGTTTGTGTACAATTGGTTGTTTGGTGGAAAATCCTTCCTTGACACACGCACTCTATAGCCACAATTTCCTTGGATATGCGTGACGTCCCTAACCGCCCTTCGTGGTAGTTATTATCCTGTGCTTCGCTATCACCGTGTTCCCTCGGTCCAATCTCGTGACACGTAGTCGCTTCTTGAGAGAAAAAAGGATAAAAGACTGTAGAGCTGGTATACAAAGTTGAGGAATTTTCATCCGCTACTTGTCTCAAAAATACTTAACTTTAATAATAATTTTAGATTTTCTGTTTCTAATTTTATTATTCTAATAATAATACAAGAATTTCACCCTTTTTTTAATAATAGGAGACGTTAAAACAAACTAAGTTACTAAGCGGAGAAAGGAAACCTCAGATATGTTCTCTAGAAGAATAGTAGCTCACAGGCGAGTTTTGATACCAATAAAAGCCTAATTTTAAAGACTTGACCTGATTAATTAGCCAATTCGTAGCTCAATTAGCTTCACGGTAAATATACCTAGCCTTCACTATCCATTGACGTTGTAGTAAATAGACATATTTTTTTAGTTCTAACAATAATAAAATTTATTACTCTTTTAATAGTTCAAATCTAATTCTAACAATAAATGCAAATATTAAGGTGGTGTGGAAAAAACTACAAAGTATATACATACATCAGCTTAAATACTTATGAAATTACGAATTTACCCATTACGTTTTCTGTCCTTTGGTTGTTAAGCACATGCCACTGCCACGTATAGTAGCTTACGGCATCCGCAGCTATAAATAACGGCCCCACTAGCCTCCATCACGGCCCCACTCGAGACTCAAATCTGCACCGTACAGAGACTCAGATCCCCTATGAGTTTTCACATCAACGGTCTACAGCGCATCAACGTATCTATGACCATTCAAAGCAGCAACGTTTACCCATCTCACAAAATCCACGGAATTGCCACCTGACCTGACCCAAGAAAAATCTCCCTTAAAAAAGAAACCTAGTAAATAAGCAACAAATTCCTTTGCTAGTTGTTTATATTATTAATTTAATTTCCACCCATTTGAGAAGTGAGACTTGAGAGACACACATAGACAAATAGAGAGAGAGAGA
The DNA here is from genome assembly GCA_027123425.1 of Erythroxylum panamense. Taxonomy (NCBI): domain Eukaryota; kingdom Viridiplantae; phylum Streptophyta; class Magnoliopsida; order Malpighiales; family Erythroxylaceae; genus Erythroxylum; species Erythroxylum panamense. The sequence continues at coordinate 21,735,734 of JAOTIZ010000001.1, read as the reverse complement.
GAGAGAGAGAGAGCTGTGTCTGTTCTGAGTCTGTGCAGAAGAATATAAAGCAGAGAACAGAATTTGAAACAGAGTGAAGGAGGGGTTACTCATAAGCCTTTCTGGATTTTATAAATAATTTTCTCTTGGGCTTCAATTTTTACTCTTGTTAAAGGAGAGATAGACAGATAGAGAGAGAGAGAGAGATGGCATATGAGGTAAGTAAAGGTTAAGTTTGGTTCTTGGGGGTTTTTTTTCTGGGTTGAGAGGAGGTGGGGTTAGGAATTATTATGAAGAAAGTGAAGTTTAGGAATGTGAAGGAGCTTTATGGTGCTAGTGGTGAGGTTTTTGATGCAAAGGTAGAATTTTTATGGGTTGTTCTTTGTTTTGGACTCTCTCTCTCTGCTCTGTGGATAATCACTGGCTTGTTTCTACTTCTAAGATGGGAATTCTTATTGATCATGGGTTCTTCTGATTTTGTTCATTGAAATATATGTTCTTTTGAGTTGGATTTGGATCAGTTGATAGAAAATTCTGGGTTCCTCTTTGTTTGATTACTTGGTTGTTAAGGATAACTTTTCCCCTCGCTTTTTATGCTGGGAAAACTTGCTCTATGTTTCAATTGTTTAATTTAATGGCGCGTTATATATCTCCATGCTTCCTTGAACAAGCCTCTGATATGTTCTCCAGTTGTTGGATGCAGTATGCTGTTGATTTTGATTCATCTTGCATTTGTGAACAAGAGTAAAACTGAGGTCTTATAGTTTCTCCTGCAGCTTTCACTTTCCGTAAACTTTGAAATTTGCACGGTGTGATATTACTACTTGACTAGTTGTTTCTTCAATAGTCCCTCTTGTATTATCAAAAATCTATAAGAGGGAAATCTTAACTATTCTTTTCTCATGGTTTTCTGTCATTCGTTATTTCTTGCAGTCGTATGTTTGCAACTCTGCATCTGTGTGAATGACCAACTTAGAAAGATATTGTCTTTTGTGTCTTGCAATGGTTACTTCCAGCTATGGAAATATGACAAGTGTTGGTAATCTAATTCTAATTCGTATCTACTTCAATTTATAATTGCTATATAGATTACACCTGTACGGAACGGCAGTCATCGGATGCAAGGACCGGCAGATGCAGCAGATCACATTGTTGAGTTGAATATGGTGGGAATTTTTTCCAAATATGGTTTCATTTTGATTCTTTTGGTGCCTTATTTTGTCGATTACTTGAAACATGTGAGGAATCATGTCTGGGAATATAGTAAAAATTTATCATTTTAAAATGTTGATGACTTCAATCTTGTCGGGGTGCTTGAACATTTTCAGTCGGTAGTTTTGAATGGGACAAAATTATTTACCAGCATTGGAAACGTTTCACCTACTTTAGGATTGATATTGATTTTCACAGGTTACACTAATAAACGAGTTACAATAAATTTTGATTGTGTAGATGTTTAGTTTTACTCATGGTTTAATAGTGTCGCGAAATATGCTGCCCTTATGAGTGCATATTGGACATAAATTTCCCATTTTCTGATTAAAGCTCTTCATTGCACATTTCTCATGTGCTTCATTTATTACTTCAAAATTGGTCCACTTTTGCTTTTGTAATGGACAATTTTAAATCTTGTAGGATTCTAAGTCAATGAAAAGTTAATTGCGATAATCTTCTTTGTGTATCTACTGTGGTTGCGTTAGTTTAATTTTGTCAACATTTGTGTAAGGCAAGTGGTCAGTGTTAAATCTTGCTTTACTAGAACCGTATAATCTGTATGGTGTACGGTGGATACATCAGATGATCCTCTTCTTTTTTTTCTTTTTGTGAACATCATATTTCTCTTATAATTTGGTAACTCAAATTTGTACTCACTTCTTTCGGTATTCTCTCAGTCAATTCTCTAACGTCTGAGGATAGAGTACTTTTTTCCTTTTCATTACTAATTAGCTCATGGCTTTTAGTTGTTTTCACATTGCAGCCATCAGACTACACCGTGAAAGGAGCTGGAAATCAACATTGTTCAAGTGGTAAACTCCATGTGAAGGAAGAATCTGGGTCATGCGACATGAGTGCAAGTCCAAGCTCGTCTTTTCTGCTTTCTGAACAGCAGGCATCACCAGTTGGGAGGAAGACTGATGGAGATCTTTCGGATAACACCTCCAGGGAAAAGGTTTGCTCTCATGTGGATCCTGATATCTTGTCTGGTACAAGCAGTGGATATAATCGGAAACAACATTTAAGCAGTGAAATTAGTAACCATGCAAGTGCATGTTCAAGTCATGATTCATTCTCTGAAAATGAAGAAAGTAAAGACACACCGAGAGCATCTGATATCTCAGTATGCACAGAAGTAAAAGTCGATGGTTTCCAAACAGCTTCCACAAATCTCAAAGCAGCTCAATCTCATGAAAGACATTTTTCAAATCAATGTCAGACATCGAAAGAAATGGAGGCTTTTAGTGATAACATATCTTGCATCAGCGGTTCAAAATGCTCCGAGAAGGTTACTGTTGATAGCAACAGTGACATAGAAAAAAATGTTGAACATAGTTCTGCTTCAGTTGATTGTCATCTTTCAGCAGAAAAGGCTGTTGACTGCGTTGTGGCTAGAAAACATGTAGATGTGATGGAAAAAAGTTACCCGAGAAACCAAATTAAACTCAATAAAGAATCATCGAAGGCAGTTGATTTTACTTCAAATAAATTAGACCTATCAGAAATTTCTTCTGAGAAAAATTCTCATTTTGGTGCCAGTTCGATGAAGGTGATTAATCCAGACTCTTTTATTCAACGAATAATATTTTCTGCATAATCAGAATGCAATAAATTTGATGTGTTTTTCAATGTTCCAGGGGGAACCTTCTGAGTGCTCTGTGGATCAAGTTGAACCTCCATTGGCAAGAGCCGAAACTCTTATGATTCACAATCAAATGCATGATGTTAAGTGCTATATGAAGACAACAAAATGTGAATTGAATGATGGAGAAGTGGCTGCTGAACTGGATAAATCTTTGCAAGAGAAGGAAAATTTTAAGCATCGTATTGGTGATGAATCCAATGCACGTGGAAATGCCTGGCAAACTCAGCAAGTCAACCAGGGTGATGCATCAGGTCATTTGGAGGACGAAGTAAGTGTCTTCACCTCAATTTCTTCTTCAGGACCTTATACTTTCCTCTTGCACTTGTTTATGGCATCATTAATAGGTTTGCTACAAATTGAATAGAGCTCTCAAAGAGTTCTGAGCATTATGTCTGTATATAAAGCACAAGTTTGTGGAAGCTAAAGTGGAAATGAATAAGGTTCTAACTTAAATAAGTACCAGTTGTCCATTTGTAGGTGATAAGAATGTGAATTAGGGAAAAAAGTGAACCTTTGTAACATTTGATGTTGTGTAACTTGAGTGACTACAATTTCTGACGTTGGGAAAAGTAAAATTTGTAAAGAGAAGATTGAACAAACAACAGCCAAGATAGCATTTTGCGCCTTTCTTCCTTGGCACGAATGAATAGGCAGTCAAGGCGAAATAATCTTCGACTGCAAATCTGAGATGTTCTTTCTTGCAATGTACACCTGGGCTGCAGAAAATGAATGAAATTAGCCGGGAGAGGAGCATAACATGTATATTTAGGGATTTGAATGGACTTTGCTAGAGTTTATTTATAAGGATAAGCCTGCTTGGCCTGTGCTGATGTATCTATGATAACGAGGGAGGTGAATTGGGCATGTTAGAACAGGAAGGTTCAGTGCCTATTAATTTGTTGGTTGCTGCTTGTTACTAGTATTAATCCATCTTTCAGTTAAATGAATATGGACAGCATACAGTTAGTGCTTTGCAAACACTAAGCAACTTAGTATCACCATTAACTTTGTTAATGGATAATGTTTAGTGCTTTGCAAACACTAAACAACTTAGTATGACCATTAACTTTGTTAATAGATAATTTTTGGTGCTTTGCAAAGGCCAGCAACTTAGTATCACCATTAATTTTGTTAATGGATAATTTGTAACAGAAGTTACATAAATAAAGACATGACCGGCAAAGGTAGAACTTCCTGAATGGCTTTCATTTAGTATGATTTTACATTGGAGGCATACGTATGACTTGACAGAAAAGTTAGAGTTCAAAAGCATCTATAATTAAGCCCTAACAAGAGAGAGGCAACATGGTAAGGCATTTATGCATTTGGTTTCTGGTTTCGTGTGTTTCAATGTTGTGTGGCATCTGAATGTAATGACAATTAAGCCTATGTTTTGATTTTTGTGACCTGCAGCTCATAGTGAAGCTAGTATTTGGGCTTGGCTGATGGAGATTGATTGTTTGGTGAACTTGCATAATGAATATCATTTGTCAACAAAAAATTGTTTGATCTGTGTTATGTCATTATCTTGGAAATTAATATTATTATTGTGTTACTATTTTCTTGTTGGATTCACTATTTTTTCTGATTATGTTGTTCTAGGATCCCCGAGTCATGGCTTGATCCTTCTTGATTTTGCAAGTTTCAGAAATCGATTGTTTGGTGCTTCATTTTGTTGTTATTATAGAAACCCGACATATCCACTTTTTGCTAATGTCTGTTATCTTTTATCTTCTTTGTTTTCCATTATGGATGAAAGATGTCTAAATTTCATCTTTCTTTTTCCTTCGTATTTTTGGTTCAATTGGAATATTCTCATTTTATTCTTGCTTCATTGTCACAGGTAAAAGTTTGTGATATCTGTGGAGATGTGGGTCGGGAGGATATGCTTGCTATTTGTAGCAAGTGTAATGATGGGGCAGAACACATGTAGGTCCTTTATATTTGTTCTTTTGTGTTAGGATTGTCTCATACAGTTCATTTATTTTGAAATTAATATTGTTCGTTTGTCTATGAATTTCCTTTCTGGGTGACATTTGATATCTGTCTTCCAGTTATTGCATGCGTGTAAAGCTGAATAAAGTTCCTGAAGGTGAATGGATGTGTGAAGAATGCGTTGTGGAGGACGAAATTGCGAAGCAAAGGCATGATGAGTATGAAAAAGACAAAACAGTTAGGTTGAAGGGATCATCCTTGACTGAAACTGAGCTAAATGCTGGGAATTCTAACAATGACAAGAAAAATTTGGAAATGAAGAACAAAAGTTTGGATGGAAATAAAGTTAGAAAATTTGAAAATTCATATCACCTCCCTGTTAAGAGGCCACTGGGTAATGCAGAAGACATGCCTATGACAAAAAGAAGGGCTGTAATAGAATCTGCCTCGTCACCCAAGCCATCCAAATTTTTTATCAAAGCTGGAGCACATCTGGACAATTCATTCAACAAGTTGGGTAAGGGAACCATAACATAAAACTTGAGAGGTAGTTTGGCTGGCAACAGTTGCCCAGGATTGGGTTGGAATGAGATAAGGGCTAACTAATCATTGTAGCTTATGTATGGAGGCTGCATTCTTATAAAGATGCCGGACTTCATTTTAATAAGTGACAAATGTTACTTTCTCCATGTCTTCTTTCTTTCCTTTTTCTGATCTAAGTTGTTTACTTGCAGGTTGTCTTTCCAAGTCAAAATCATTCAATTCTGTGGACTCAAAATTGAAATTCCAACATGTTGATGGTGGTGCAGAAAAGCAAAATTTTGCTAAAGGAACTGTTGTCACTGGTAATGTGAAGAGCATTTCCAGAGTGTTGGGTAAATCTAAATCACTCAACAATGCCAGCTTCAACCGTATAAGTACTGGTGATTCTAAGGTTAGAGAGCTTCCTTTTAGGTCTGCAAAAATAGAAGACTTGAAGAGATCAGTACAAGGAAAGGAGCGAAACTCTGTAGTAACAAAAATTGAATCAAGGTTGCACAGTCCTTCAGCTACAACACCTGGAGCATATGCTGCACATACATCTTGTTCAGGGGACAGAATAGTTAAACCTTGTGTTGAAACTAGGTTAGTTCCATTATCAAGACCTAAATGTCAAGCTAAATCAAGTTCCTCACCAAAATCAGCCAGTGGTTACCATCATAGAGATCCTGTAAGTGAAAAACAATACAGGCTCGCCAACGATGTAATTCAGGATGCAGAGCACCCGAAAGTAAATAATTCAAGTCCCACACTTCCTTCTGGAGAACTTTCTTCGGGAAAAGACATTTTTATAGCAGATATTCCATCTTTGGTGTCTACAATTCCACGGCTTGACTATATATGGCAGTATGGTCCTTATTTCTTTTGTCATTATGGCATTTTAATCTGCCGAGAACATTAATTTGATGGAAGTGAGTGCTCTGTCTAAGTGACTTATCATGAATCTCTGTTATCTTGTGTAGAGGTGGATTTCAAATTCAGAGAAGGGGATCTCTCAGTTCCTGTGATGGCATGCAGGCACACTTATCCACTTCTGCTTCACCTAAAGTTCTTGAAGTAGTGGAAAAGTTTCCTCAGAAGATTTTATTGGAGCAAGTACCTCGCTTATCAATGTGGCCATCCCAGTTCCAGGAAAACCAGGCCAAGGAAGATAACATTGCTCTCTACTTTTTTGCCGAAGACCTTAAGAGGTTGGGGAATTTATGTGAATTACGATTCTCTGTGTTAGGTCAACAATCTGCTTAACTCTTTCCATATGCTTCGTATGCAGCTATGAGACAAATTACAAGGGCTTGCTGGAGAGCATGACTAGAGGTGATGTAGGTCTCAGAGGAAATGTTAATGGAGTCGAGCTTTTAATATTCTCATCTACCCTGCTCCCAGAAAAATCCCAAAGTAAAAATTGACCTTCATAATCTGAACATCAAAGTTATCTGCAAGAATAGGAGACATTTTATTCTTACTTGAGATTTTGTTCTCTGAACTTGTTTATTGCAGGATGGAACAAGTTGTTTTTTCTATGGGCTGTTTTTAAAGCAAGGAGGATAAATTGCCAAGAGGGTGCAGTTCTTCGAGAAACAGCTTGTACTTCTAGCTTGAATCTGGCACCATCTGGGTCTCAGAACAAATCTTTTTTTCTGCACTCGAGTGATATTTTGCATACATCCAATTCGCAGTCTGATGAAGCACATACATTATACTCCTTATCAGCACCAGAATTGCCAGCACTTTCTTCTGAAAGACAAACTAAGATTTGCAAGAACGAAGAACCTTCTCCTCAGTGTAAGATTTCTGATCGTGAAAAATCTGACAGACAGCTGATTGTAGCTGATGCTTTGGTGAAGAATGAGCAGTTACCTATAGAGCTTCATTATTTCCAGGTAATGTCTTCAAGCTTTGAGCTACATTCTTGTTGTTAATATTAGTTTTTCCGTCCATATGTTACCCTATTGGGCCAAATACATCCACAGACCTAACTCCTCCTGATACAATATTTAATTGATTCATGCAGGGAAAGGAAAGAGATTCTAAGAGAAAACATGAAATTGATTTGAACCGAGAATGTGATGTAGATGGCTTTGAGGATGATGAAGAGCTAGTGTGCAAAAGAATGAGAAAATCCGGTGGAATGGTTAAATGTGATGACCTTGGCTCATCTGGTGATGGCAGAGTATATAATAACTTAAGATATACTGTAGATTCTGGCTTGGTAGAAAACAGGTTGGCGGTCAACACAATTCCGCAAGTAGTCTCAGCGAGGCATAAGAAACAGTTGCAATCTACAATCCAGAGTTTTATCTCCCCAGGAGCTGAAAGAAGAAGCTCAAGAGTGCCTGGAATAATGACTCTATTTCCTGAGATTCTGGACCATGAAGATAAAGAGAATAAGCATTCTGGTACAATGACAAGCGTAGGAAATGGAGATTGCTCACCATGTCTTTCCCTTTCTCTTGCATTACCCTTCACCGAGGAGAAGCCAGTGTCAAGGACGGATTCAGAAGTAGAGCAGCTGTTTCCTGGATGCGATGGCATTGATACTTCGCTTTCACTTTTTGGTAACTCGCGTAACTGTTAGGATTCAGGCAATGTGCCTTTGTAAATACTTAGTATGGATATCAAAATGTATAGCGAAAAATCTGCGGCTGTAAGTGTTTGATCCATGTTCATCAGGAACAGGAAACAAATTTTATGTCTTTGCATAGTCAAAAGAGAACTTGCCTTGCCTTTGAATCTGGCTCTACCTCTGGTTGGATTGTGTAAATTGCTTCCTGAACTTGGAGTGAAACAAGGACAATTGAGAGAAATCTCTAAAAAATGATCTCAGCTTTGAGCATCTAAATTTTCCCCTTCAGCTACGTCGTAAATGAATTGATTGATGAAATGTTGGGTTAAACCTCTGGTAAAAGTGCGAGCTTTTTCCCAGAAAAGATGTGATTGTACGTGCTGAAATAGTGAAGCAGCCATTTACCTGATATAGCATAGCTAGGCTTTGGTGGGGCATGGAAATTTGATTAAGTGATGATGATAACAGCTTATAACTTAGTGAGGAAAACTGAGAATTTTGTTAGAGAAAAAAAATGTTTGTCTAAATTAATAAAATTAGTAAAATATTATTTATAAATTATTTTTATAGCTCAATAAAAATTTTAGAAGTAACAAAGACAAGTATTTTACTTTATATTATATTCCTTGTACCATATTTACTGTGTTATATGAATCTAAAATTCAATTAAAATTCAAAATTTTATTAGTTTTAATAATTGCCCTCCCAATTATAATAAGCAATTTAGTTTGTTTGAACAAAAATTTTTAAATCTAAATTATTTTAATTTGTTATAAACATTTATATTGTACCAAATTATTTCATTTAAAATAGATTTGGATGGAATGGATTGCATAGTTTAACTATTTTTAAGAATAAAATTTTAAAAATTTCAATTTATATGAACTTTTAATTAGAAATTAGATATTATAAAATTAAATTATAAACTCATGAAATATTTTCTTAATATCACGGAAATAAAGAAATTATTATGTGATTCCTTTTTTAATTTTAATATACTTGCATATTATCATATTTTTATTCAAAGACAGAATATTATGATATGAAAAAACTTTTCAAATCCCAATCATATAATTAATAAGCATATTTTTTATAAAAAGTTTGAATAAATAACAATTAAAATTAAGATATTAATTTTGTTTCACTAAAATGTTAATTAAATACTATTTATATTATTTTCTTATTTTATGAAAATATTTTTTTGAAGCCGATCATTCTCATTTTTATAGAGTGTTTGGAAACTTTCGAATTGAATTCATTAATGAATTGGACACAATTATATTAATAAAATTGAATTGAATTCAATTTATACTGTTTGGAACAACCCAGTAATATTAGAATTGAATTTAATTACACTGTTTGGGACACAATTAAAATGAATTCAATTATTTCATGACATTTTTATCATTGACTAAAAAATAATCTTATTAAATAATAAACATTTACATTTATATAGAGCAAATTATAAACATCAATTTTATTATAAGTGATATCATAAAAAAGTCATTATTAAAATGAAAAAAATTGATTGCAAATGACATTAGGCTAGGTCGAGCTATGAAGACAATAGAAAACTATTATAATTTGGAAGCTTAAAAATGCATCAATGAGCAGTAGTTGTTTTACGTTGATAACGACAAGGCACTATCAATTTTTGAAATTTCACTTCAAATTACATAATACCATAACAAGTTTGAAAGGAGAAGCTAAATCGAAAGATGAATCTAAAAGAGAACAATGATCATAGACAAAAAAAAAACAAAAAAGAAAAAGACACTCATGAATAAGAAAAAGGGAAAACCTGGATATAGTGGGAGGTGTTGATTCGTAAAGAAGTTATTCCGTTTCTTGTTAAGAGGAACTGTTTGAGGTAGGAGAGACTGCTTGAGGTGAAGAGATATATGGTAGAGTTAGATGAGTATTACTATAACGATATTTTAACGTTCAAAAGAAGAATTGAAATCTCAGTTTGTAATTTATTTTCGATGTTTTTTTCAGGTAAATTCAATTTATAAAGGATAATGAGATTCAATTCATATGGGGTTACCCATTCTTTTTTCTGTTTCTAAACACTTGAATTGAATTCAATATTGCAAAGGAATTCAATTCATATCATTCCTGGATTTTAGAACTAGAAACTAATAAAAATATAGTAGAATAAGAAAGAGATAATACAAGAGATAATTTATTGATTGGTCTAATTTTACATTAACATGAAAGCCTAAATATATAGAGAATGAAATGATAAACTTAGCTAACATTTAGATAAAACAAATCAAATTTAAAAGTTTAAATTCCAGCTAAATAATAACTTTATCTTAATAAATAAAATTTTATCTTTTAACAAATATTTTACTTTTAAATAAAAACTTCAATTTTATGTTTGAATCAATCTTTCCAACACAAAACACTAGGCTAATCTTCTTTTGGCTTCTGAGTTCTGCCTGGATGTTCCAACTGTATTCTAATCAAATGTAGCCAATGTTTTGAGTATGCAGCTCACAAATTTGATCTTTTCTTCCGTGTCCACTGTATAAAATTCACCACCAACTCCCCGTTAGCAGCCTCACATGCGTTGGTGCAAAGCAAGAGCCAAAGGCACCCCTTTGTTGGACTCATAATAATCAGTGTGTTGTTTTGACTTTGTCCTTACGTGAAAAAAGACCGCACCTTTTCTCACAAACTTCACAACACAGCCACATCTCTCACCAAGTTTGTTTCTTGGTGGTATGGAGTAGGAGTGGGTGGCTTTGTTTTGTCTGAATCTATCTACTCTCTTGTGGCTCTCATAATCTCTCGCGGTCATTCCCTTCTTGGTCTTGTGTTAAGATTCTTTGTTGCCTTATATATTGATAGCCCAATCTCTCTGCTTTCAACCAAAGTCCTTCCATTTCTTGTCTGCCTCTTTGCCCCATCTTCCTGGACAAACGGGGTGTGCAGTAGTACCATGCTCTCTGTTGCTAGGTCGTACTCGCCTTCTATGTGGTAAGTTTACCATATCTTACACCTTGGTTTGTGTATCTCAAATCCAATTTAGATCTAACAGTTTTCTATTTCTTCAGATTATATCATCTGGGTAAACCTAAAGTCACTGACTTTCCGTTCGTTGTTTCATCTCGTTTGTTGTGTTTCGTGCTTGTAGAATCAGGCTCTGGTAAGTTTCTGTGTATTAGATACAAAACGTCATTGGTTTCTTACGGCATTTTCAGCAATGAATCTAAAGTCTGGTAACTTTCAATGTGATTACTGTTTTCTCCACGATATTTTGGACGTCGTGTCAATTTGAGTTGTTGAATCAATGTCCTAAAACTTTTACCATCAAAGTTTTTGGTGGATTGTTTCACCACGCCTGAAATGTCATAGTCTCCATATATTTAGTATTTGGATGCTTCATAGTTCAACTTTACGATTTTAATGTTTGACTAACATTATGTATTACTAGAAAAGTTATGTCATTGTCATCTCTCTAATGCCTTCTATTGCATATGCGAATAATTACTAGTATTCAGAATATCTGGCTGCCTTAAGAGAAAAGGCCTCCTTTCTTTTTCCTTTTTTTGGTAAAGAATCTGTGTACAAAACATTTAGAACTAGATTTGTTTCTTCATGATTAAAGTGTTAAAGATCGACTGCAGTTCCTAACTTTATGAAAAGAGTAGGAGAAGAAGTGTTGCTCATTAGAATCTGGAGAGGAGTAAAAAGGTATAGACTTGCAACAGTTAATCTAGTACATGCCAATGGCAATTAAGTGCTCTGGAATTCTTACATTCACGTTCTGTCTACACCATGCAACAAGCCATTCCTCCAACTTCCCTGGTCGCCCTGGGTCACCCTGGGTCACCCTACTTTCTTTTTATGCGAAGTAATTTGATATGTGTACAGGGTTACTGAACTCTAAACTTAATCTATTTTGTTGTCCATTTTCTATAACTTTGCAAGTTGTGCGTCCATTGGCTATATCATGTCTTCCGCTTTCCCTTCCATGGCATTAAAGCTTTACAGCTCATTTGGTATAAAAACTTGTGTAATGTGAGATTTGGGATTTGTATCTGGCAATGATTGTGGACATAGTTCTGTTTACCAAAATGATTGTTCTTTTCGATCATTAGTTGCTGTATTCAATTCTTTTTTCAGTTGAGTTATGGTTGAGACTTGATTACTATGTTTATTTTATTTTGTCTTCCACAAATTTAATTCCCACGTTCTCAAGTCTATCAATTCTGGAAAAAGTGTCTTGCAACTAAAAATGTTGAGTGCATGCATAAGTTAGGTTAGAACAGGAGAGGAAGAGATCAGTTGTTGCATAAAACCAACAGAGTATTGCAGCTACACTTTAAAGAATTCAATCACAAATATAAGAGTAATTTTAAAAATTTAAATCCCACAATATTTAAGTTAGTTTCCAACCTTTCTTTTGAGTTTCTGTAGAAGGTTAACCTTTGCATAAGAGTACTTTGAGGCATAAAAGGAATTTCTTTTAGAGAAAGGAAATCACTTGATTGGAGGGCCTATGAGTTGAAAGAATTATTGGACCAATTTTGTTCTTTATTCCCCAACTGATCCCTAAAAACTTTACAAATTGCAGTTAGTGGATGCTTCTGATGGAATTCTTTACATGTAAATGTTGACTTTTGTGTTTGTTTTTTGCAAGTCTTGCTTTTGTCTTCTATTGACTGAAAACTTTTAACTGATTACTGCTCCATGTTTGTATTCCTCTTTATCCATTATTGCTTATCTAGCTATTGTGAGATAATCTCAGCTTCCATTCTTGTATCTCATCTGCCACATACCTTTGTGCTGCCGAAGAAAAACTAACATGGTTAACTTCCTGTCTAATTTAGTACATTGTATCAAATCAAATTTTTTATCAATGATATTTCTTTCCATGTCATTTGCTTCATAGCTCAACATTTTACAACCAAAAAAAGGGAATGAGTCTATTCTCTTGTATCATTTGCCTTAAAATCTCTGAGAATATAAACTGTTTTAACACCTTTCAGTGTCATTCTCCAACAATTGGATTCATTTTTCCAACTTATTCTGCAGATGGGAGACGTGGCAAAGGACTTAACTGCCGGTACGGTTGGAGGAGCAGCACAATTGATAGTTGGGCACCCTTTTGATACTATCAAGGTCAAGCTCCAAAGCCAGCCTGTTCCACTGCCTGGCCAGCTTCCCAAGTATAGTGGTGCAGTGGATGCTGTAAAGCAGACTTTAGCTGCTGAAGGTCCTAGGGGTTTATATAAGGGTATGGGGGCCCCCCTTGCCACTGTGGCAGCTTTCAATGCAGTCCTTTTCTCAGTTAGGGGTCAGATGGAGGCGCTATTAAGGTCGGAGCCTGGTGCCCCACTTACTGTTAATCAGCAGGTCATATGTGGAGCAGGGGCTGGAGTTGCTGTTTCAATTTTAGCTTGCCCAACTGAATTGATTAAGTGCAGGTTAGCATAATGATCACAATCGTAGAGGTGTCCCCTAGCAACTTCTTTTAGAAATTGATTGGTTTCTTGTTCTTGAATCTGGAAGCCTATATCTGACAATTTCTTCTTTAACCTATTTTGAAATGGTATGTACATTTTATCTGTTACCTGGAAATTGTGGATTGCGGAGCCTTAAATTGATATTGACAGCTAATCCCAATGTTGTTTATTATTTACTCTTGAATTTATGAGTTAATTGTTCACCACTTAAACATGTGTAATGCACTTTTTTTCTGTCCTTACAGAAAGCTTGCTGTTTTTCATTTTTATTCACCCTTTCTGGCCTAAATTGAAGAACAAGTTGAAATTTTCTTTAATTTGTCTGTTGTTTACCAAGTCTGTGCAATACTGAGAATTATGTAACTCATAATCTACATTGATTGCTTAAGCTGCGATATATTTTATCTCTTCAAGACAAAGAAACTATAGGAACCTATTTAATCTGTGAAATGACTTCTGGCATGTCACTGTGAGAACAGGTTGCAAGCACAAAGTGCATTAGGAGGTTCAGAATCTGCTTCTGTGGCAGTGAAGTATGGGGGACCTATGGATGTGGCCAGGCATGTTCTCAAATCTGAAGGTGGCGCAAGGGGTCTCTTCAAGGGTTTGGTTCCCACATTGGCACGTGAAGTTCCTGGAAATGCCATTATGTTTGGTGTCTATGAATTGCTAAAACAGTCGCTTGCAGGAGGCCAGGACACTTCTCAGCTCGGAAGGGGCTCTTTGATGTTGGCTGGGGGCTTGGCTGGAGGCTCCTTCTGGCTATTAGTCTATCCCACCGATGTTATCAAGAGTGTGATTCAGGTTGATGATTTCAAAAATCCCAAGTTCTCTGGCTCCATTCATGCTTTTAGGAAGATCCTGGCCTCAGAGGGTGCTAAGGGTTTATACAAGGGATTCGGCCCTGCCATGGCTCGTAGCATTCCCGCCAATGCAGCATGCTTCTTGGCATACGAAATTACAAGATCTAGTTTGGGCTAAATGGCTTATGAGTCATTCATATCACCATCTCTAATCATCAGAACAAGAATTCCTTCAGGTAATTGCTTACATATATGCTAACAGATAAGCAGCAAATATCCTTCAAATCTCTGTTATTGAATTGGTTGCTGAAGAACCATTTCCTAGTCACCAACATTTACTTGCATCAATCAATATTCTTTCTGATTTAATGATTTTGACAAATAAGAAAGTTACTTTTTTCCTGTCGTTTGATGAATATGTTGGGGGACTGAACCGAGGTCTTCTTTGTCAGTCTTAAGATCTGTTGCACATCCAACCAGTAAACTTGCAAATGTCTGGAGTAAGAAATCATAATATTGTCACTCGTTAATGCTAAATCTCTCGGTTCACAGGACAAGAAGCATGTAAAATTAACGTGGTCAGCGCATGGAATTCTGAGCTTTCTAAGCAAATCAAATACTCCATCTGATTCATAATAAGAGTCATTTTAAAAAAATACACGCTTATTAAGAAAGCTAATGAAATTATAGATATACTCTTATTAATACTCCCATAAAATTAGCATGTGAGAGAAATTGCATATTAAATTGCCTTGAAATTGTGATCTATATAATTAAGATGAGAGAGAAATGAAAGGTTAATTTTGGAAGAAAAATTATAAACATTCATACAAAGTCAAGAATGACAATTATTTTGAATAATTAAAATATATTTAAAACGACACTTATTATGAATCGGAGAGAGTAAAAGATAGATCAAATCTACCAATCTGATTATAATTGAACCAATTAGACAATACAATTTTTTAACCTTATTATTAAGGATTTTTTTTGTCTCAGATCATACTCCTTCTTATCCAAAATGAATGTCGTTTTACAGAGATTTTAATTATTTAAAATAAGAGTCGTTCGTGACTTTTCATGCATATTTATAATTTTACTTCCAAAATTATTCTCTAATTTCTCTCACATCTTGATTATACAGATTGTATTTTTAAGACAATTCAACATGTAAATTTTCTCACATGAATAATACCATTAATAAGGATATATTAAACATTTCATTAGTTTTCTTAATAAGTGTGCATCTTTCTAAAACGACTTTTATTTTAGATAGGAGAGAGTATATGATTTCCAAATTAATTACACAATGCACTCAAACTTGAACACACACTCATTCCTGTCTCACACTTATCAAGACGTTGAATTTTCCTGATTCAAGTATTCAACGACTCCAAGTATTCAACGACTAAGTGACATTCGGTCTTTTCGTCTTTCCTGTCATGATTATATGCACTTATATCTAAGGTGATTTCCAATTTATATAGTCAAAAATAGAAAAAAAGAAAGAAAGCACGTACTATATATAGAGAGGGGAGGGCATATTTTCAGCCCTATACTTGATATCGATTATTATTTTAAGCCCTTTTATCTCAATTCAATTATTTAATGCTCTTAAGTAATTTAAAAAATCAATTAAATTCTTTTGTTATTTATCATACCATCATATATATTCTTTAAGGATGACAATAAGTTAGTCTGTCAATTTTTTTAAAATAAAAAGTGTAAAATTTCTTTCTTTCTAATTTTGAGCCCAATTATCACCCATGATATTATTAATAATATTGAACAGTTAAGAGTTAATCAAATTATTTACAGTTATAATCTCATTATTCTTGAGCACTAATGATATAAGGACTAATAATGTACTTATATTTAAGGTGACCTTTGCAGTTTATATAGTCAAAAATAGAAAATTTGGGAAAGCAGAAACAAAGGGCTTTTTTTTAATAACTTTTTGTCCTCTACGCAAGGCAATAAAAATTGGCAGATACTATGCCTAATGCTATAAATGCATGTTTTGATCATTGTTTTTTGGGCCCAATTCTATACTTTCCTGAAGTTTTGGGTCGAATTAACAGTTGAAACCAACATCTGAATTTATCCTGCATTTAGAGATCAGACTTGCAAAGTCCACATGAGGCCGGTATCACATAGAAGGTTTGGAAGTGTTCCAAAGGGCTCTTCCATAGCCTATGAGTCTAGAAAGCTTAACATTTTCATTGATAAAAATCAATGATAAGAATACTTTTTTGATATCTTATGTGTATAATTTTTTGATATCTTATGTGTCTAAAGATAATAATTTTGCTCTAATCTGAATTAATCAAAAATTGAATATGGTTCAAATTTGGGAGCTTCTACTTGAAATAGTCCAACCCGACGATAAAAATTGTGTTAAATAGAATAAAATATTTTTATATTACATTCAAAACCATTTAATTAGAAAATATTATTTTTAATTTGATCAATGTTCGAGTATGCTTGAATTGACAAATAAAAATTCGAGCCTTATTTGTTTTAATTCTAATCGTGTTGAATTTTGGGTTATTCAATCATGATTAATTCGCACTTTAACCCAAGCTTAAGTCAATTCAATTCTTTCAAAGTCATTAATTTCTTTTTCTTGTTTGATAAGCTCCTCCTTTTTGTTGTTATGGCTTAGGGTATTTTGAAAAGAATGACTACATTTCTACTCTTTGTTGGGCATCATATACTTTACAATGATTTTTATATATGGAAAAGAAATATATTTATGATAAAACCATTAAAGAGAATCATTTTTATGATGAACATGTTTTTGTGTAACCTTCTCGATAGTTAAGAGATTCTGATTTGAAGCATTAAAACATAATCAAAAGATATTTTGAAAGTAGAAAATAGAGAATTTCATATTGACATAAAGAAAGGCATCTTTGGCTTTTTCTTAAACTTTACCTATAAGTGTAATTAGTATATCGAACTAATCAACTCTAATAAAATTTATCGAAGCTCCATTTTGTGTGGAACTATGGAATTATTCTTCTTAAAAACAGACCTCGTTTTAATTCTACTAGTTTTTCTATCACATCAAAATCACTTCCGAATTTATTTTAACATTTAAAAATTGATTAATTGGTAATGAATTTTAATTATTTCTATAACATCAACAAATGATACAAGTGATTATCTTAATATTAGTCCATAATAATTAAAGTAAAATCATATGCGTTTATAAATAAAAGTTTAAATACAAAAATTGATTTATGATAGTTTCAGTTAAATGAGTCTCTTACTGTTTAAATCAACCCTTTGAATAAGTTTTTATAGATTATATAAATCATAATTTAAACTCTTAAAAGGCAAATAATTATGTATAAATGATGAGTTAATTTTAAGCTATGTGCACGGACACGGCAAAATGGAGCCGTGTTCGTGTGTCAAACACATGTCCATGTCAGACACCCACTGACACGCAGTTGACACGTATCCGTACGTGTCGGAATTAAAAAATAATTTTTGTCCACTAGGACATGGCTCAGACACGTCTGGAGATCACTCGGATATGACTTAATGGAATATATGCTTCATGTTTTTTAAAAGGGGCATATAAAGTATCAAATATATATAAACTATCAAGATATTGAAAATCTTGAAACATATCAATTACTATTCTATTATTTATTTATTTATTTATTTATTGACTATTTATTTATTTATTTATTATTATTATTATTATTTGTGATTAGTATTATTAGTGTTATTTGCATTTATTTTAGATATATCTTGAGATTTGGGTATTTTTATTATTATTTCTATTTAGTGCTTATATTTCTCCTTTACTTGTATTTTCATTTATTTTACGTTTTATGAATTGTTTCTGTTACATGCATCATTCATATATTGTCTTATTTGCATGTGAGTCCACCGGAAACAGTCTCTCTACTATGTAGGGGTAAGGCTGCATACTATCGGACCTCCCCAGACCCTACTTCATTGCGAGATTTCGAACTGGGTGATGATGATGATGATAATATTATGAATTCTAATTTTTTTTTCATAATTCTAAATTATATATATATATATGTTGTGTCCGTGTCCATCAAATTTTAGATGTTGATGTGTCCCCATATCCGTATTCGTGTCGTATCACATGCCCGTATCCGTGTCCATGTCCGTATCCATATCTGTGCTTCTTAGATTTTAAGATAGGGTTTTACAATATCTGATATTGACAAAAATTGATGGTGTTGCTGACTGTTTTTGTAGTCGTTTCATTGGATGTGTAATTATATATGTCCTGGTGTTTCACCTGATACTATCACTTTTGAAGAACAATTCCTTGTGTTCGCAGTTTAACGTTATAAATAGTTTCACATCATGTGTTCTTTTATATATCTTCAACATATAATGGTGATAGGTATGTATTCCTTGTCTGGGAAACTCTATTTTTCTGGTGATTCCAACCATTTTTTTTTCTTTTGCGTTGTAAAACTTCCATCAAAAGTTCTCCACTTTTGGAAAAAGATTTGAAATCATGCAAACAGCTGGTTAAAATTTTGATATAATTCCATTAACCAGATTCTGCTAATTGTATAATAAGTTAGTTTGCATTATGATTTTGATTCCTTTACGGGAATTTAAGGAATGAAAGAGAAAATGAGAAAGCTGGACAAAAGAATGGGAATTACTTTCCTGTGGTTTTTCATATAATAAGAACCAAAAGTTAACAAAAAATCATATTCATATCTAATGTATTTTTATCTTTTCGAGGAATTTAAAGGATAGGAATATTATCTTTACCATAAGAGACAAGGTTAAGAATATATTGATAAGAGACAAATTAAAAGTGACTATTATTAATGATAAATTAAAAGAGACAGGATCTAGATATGTTAAAAAGAGATACCCTAATACTTCAGTGAGAAGATGTGGAAAAATAGTACCTAAATATTGTAAGAAAAAAAACGGAAGCCTAAAAAAACTAGGACAAAGTGATCAAGCATGATATAATTTTGCTGGAACTTACCGAGCGCATGATCTACGATAAAAAAACTTTGAAGTATTAAGATACGGAGAAAGGATCTCATGTAGAGATATCTTTATCATTCTTTTAAGTTTCCTAAACTTTTTCCTTCGAGTCATTCATTTTATACATAGCCTTAATATTTTTATTAAGTCGTACTTCTCTTATAGTTATATAGTTTAAGTAGTTTCTTACTTAGGAGGCAATTGGTTCACATGTGAAAATGGTAATAAGAATGAGGATGAATGTACTGAAAAATAGAAATAGTTATTATCACTATAATTATGATGATTGGTTAAGAGAAAAGAATGATCACCATTATCAGTGATATTGGTTAGGTTGTAAAAAATATTAAGAAATAAAAATTTATTATATTTTAATTTTTTAATTAACGATATTGTAATTAATTAATTAAAAGATATTAATTAATTAAAATATTATAATTATAATTCATTAATTAATGAATGAATTATATTTTAATTAATTATATTTAATTAATCATAATGTAATTAAATAATTAATAATAATATTTTAATTAATTATATTGTAATTAATTAATTATAATATTTTAATGAATGAATAAATTGTATTTTAATTAATTATATTGTAATTAATTGTAATATAATTAATTAGTTATTTATTTATTTTAATTAATTATATTTTAATTAATTAGTTAGTTACGATGTTTTAGTTAATGAATGAATTATATTTTGATTAATTATATTGTAAGTAATTATATTTTAATTAATTATAATGTAATGTAATGTAATGTAATTAATTAATTATAATATTTTAATTAATTATATTTAATTAATTAGTATTAAAAATATTTTTAAAAAAGTCACTACTAAGAAATGAATTTCATTCCTTTACTAAATGGAGGATATGAAAGATTTCCCAAAAGTGGGATGTCAAACTATTGCTCCTATAATGATAAGCAATAACTAACTACTCACTTTTCATTCCTTACCTGTTAATTCCTTTCCAAACCCATCAACCAAGCACCTTCTTAGTTTATTTACTTTATTGTAATGGGTGATATGATTTATTCTTATACTTGTATTTTTTCCTAGTTTGTATATTTATTTACTTATTTTATCTTATATTGTTAATCTTTACCATGTTCTATATGTATTGTATTACACATTTGTATATGTTTAGTTATACGTATTTATTTGTATTATTTAATTTGTACTACATATGGATCTATCGGATTGTTAATTATTTTATCATATATTGTTAATCTTTATCATGTACGGGTAAAAGTGCGTACTATTAAATCTTTTTAGACCTTGCAATTCAACGGGGCTTTCGTTAGGTATGACTTGATTTAATTTAAGTTAAATAAATGAGTTAGTTATTATCAAAACAATAATTCCTCAATCATTTTAAGTTTTAATTGTATATTTATAGGTCATATTTAAGGGGATAATTTTCATTCAACATTCTCCATGAATCATTTATGACATAATCGAAGACAACCAATATGGGTATTGAAAAATTCTCAATTTAAAATTTTATTAATATGAAAATTCATACAACTTAAAAGTCTGAATATTTCCTTTTATGCATTACAATATCAAAGAAAAACACAAATTGAGAACTTTGACTATGAATAAGAAACATATATGTTAATTATATTGTAATTAATTATATTGTAATTAATTAATTACAATATTTTAATGAATGAATGAATGAATTATATTTTAATTAATTAAAATATAATATAATTAATTAGTTATTTATTTATTTTAATTAGTGATATTTTAATTAATTAATTAGTTACAATGTTTTAGTTAATGAATGAATTATATTTTAATTAATTATATTGTAAGTAATTATATTTTAATTAATTAATTATAATGTAATAAATAATAATAATAATATTTTAATTAATTATATTTAATTAATTAGTATTAATTTTTTTAAAAAAACAGTCACTACTAAGGAATGAATTTCATTCCTTTACTAAATAGAGTTACATGAAGGATTCCCCAAAAATAGGATGTCAAACTATTGCCCCTATAATAATAATCAACAACCAACCACTTTAAGAATACTATAGATGAATTATCATAGTAAATTTTAAATTGTAGTGTTAAAACTATAAACAACCCTTAAATATGTGACAAAATTCCGTAACTATAACACCTATACTATAGCATCATGACAAGCTATAGGCTTTGCTTCTATAATGGATGAAACAACTATAGTCTATTTAGTACTTCTTTATAAGATTACACCCCTAACAAGTAGAAAAATATATGAAGATGCATATTTTTTACTTTGTATCAATAAAATACGAATTTTAAGTAGCCTATCACCTATAAAATCGAATGTTTGTATGTGAACTTTTTTGGCACTTGTTCAATGCTTAAACTCCGATTACTTTATATCTTCCTGATATTTGAATTTTTTTAAGCACCTGTTCAATGCTTAAATCCTAATTGCTTTAGTATCTTCTTAATATTCTTACTACTTATGCAATATTAGGTCTAGTACAAATATGTGCATACATTAAGTTGTCAACTGCAGATGCATATGGTATATCCTTCATTACTTCTTTTTCTAATATACTTTTTGGATACTAACCCAGGCCAAATTTTCTCCTTTGACAATGGGTGATATTAATAATGAACATGTGCTCACCTTAAACTTCTTCAAAACTTTTTTGGTGTAATCTTTCTAAGATAATCCTAATGTTCTGTTAAATTTGTCTTTAAAATTTATTTTCTAATGACACGAGAGACTTCATTCATAGCTTTCATTGCAAAGTTTGGAGAGAGAAGATCCTTAGTCTTATATAACAAACTCAAATTCTAGTTTGCAATTAGTGTATCATTTACATATAGGACCGAAATAAACATTTGATCCTACTAATGTTAAGGTATATACAATGACCAATAATATTTTCCTTGAAACCACAAATGTTTATAACATTGTAAAATTTTATGCTTGTTTTAGTCCATATATAAACTTTTTTAAAATGATTTTCTTTATTAAAACAAACTCTTTTGGCTAAGTCATATATGCTTCCTCTTATATTGTTCCTTTTTGTAGATTGGAAATTCTCTTAGGTTGAAATTTGAACATTAAAAGGGTTATTTGTTTCAACTAAAATATTATTATCATTATAGCCCTTTTTGTTTTTATATATTCTAGTCATTCTATTTTGAGACATATTATATATGCCTTACACTAATTAATATGACCTTTTATGATATTTGTATTTGTAAAATATAAATGAAATATGTTTTATTTGTGTTATATCTCTTGAAGATCAAGCTTCTATTATAAATTTTAATGATAAAGTTGGGTAAAGTTTGAGTTATATTATAATTTTAAAGAGACAATTAATATGTTGTAAATTGTAATATACTAAAATTTACTAAAAAGTTAATATAATAAAAAATATAATATACAAGCTCATATATGAAATATATTCTATGGTAATTGATCATTTTATTGAGAAGTATTATAAAAGAAATTCTATAAAGTTCTTTGTTATAGGTCTTGTTTAGATAAAGAAGTTTAAAATTTTGTAAATCCATTCAAGTAATATGATTTGGATCAAATATGGAAATACACTTCTAGTTATGTATAGTCATGAAAAACTTTGAATAATCAAAATCATTTTGATGAAAAAAGAGATAAAATCATTAGTCTTTAGATAGCATATGAGAGGGGGTAAACTATATATGCTTACTTTTTGCTTTATTTTGAAAATGATGAATGAATTACCTACTTTGATAAATGGTTATGAAAACTAGATATATAACAATCATAAAGTGTTAATAATAGTTAAAAAGAGTAGGAAAAGAGAGATAAAACCAATTTACAATAGTTTGGTCAAATAACCCTTAGATATGTCCACTCCCTGAGCTCCACTTAACAATTCACTATTGATTGATTTTTTGTGAGTTAGTCAATATTGTAATAACCGGGATTTCACAGTGTAACTATAACTAGTACTAGTAAGTACAAGTCGATCCTACGAAGACAAAAAATACTAGTAATTACCCTTCCCCTATTATCTAGCCTAAGAACTGATTTTAGATTTTTAATTAAAAGAAAATAAAACTTAAACAGTTAAAATAAAATAGAGAATAATAATGAACATAGAGATAGTGGAAATCACTTAGAAATATCGATATTAGAAATTAGTATCTAGGTTTCGAATCCCTCTAAAACCTTTAACAAATTGATCTTTTATCATGCAATTGTTTTGTTGAGCTATTAGATCATGGAGACTCCTATGGTACGCTAATAACTGACCTTGAGTCTATTAATAACTAATGGTAAGTTTTTTAACTGAATTACTTAGGTTAAAGTTTATATGATTACTTTACCAATTTGTAAATCCCTCTATTAGGTTTGAACCTAATCCGAAAGATTTATATCAACCTATCTTTAGGGTTGCAATCAACTCCTTCCAATTATGATATATCTTTTCAAACCTAAGATATCTCAATCTCTATGTATGAAATCAAATTATAAACTAATATTCCCGGGTCTATTAGAACATATATAAACATTTAATCGGATCATAATATAACAATCAAACCATATGCATTAATAAAAGAATCAAAACATGTTAAAGTATCGACATAGGGTTCATCTAACCTAAATATTAACAAGAAGTTTATTTACACATTATCGAACACGAAATCAAACATACACAGAAAGGAAAATTAATTGAAAATAATGGATTCATAATTCTAAATCTCTCTGATTGTCTTTTATTGAATATTCTTGCAATGTAGAGGTTTGATATTGTATTTTGATGGATCTTTCAATGATTTCTTCATGTTTTTTTTGCTTTTATGGATCAAAATCACCTTTCGAAAATGATCTTCACATCTAGAATTGCCTTTGAATACCTACTCCTCTTTGTCTGTCCCGAAAACATCTTTTTATGGTGAAATTTAAGGTTCTCGGAGATGCACAGGTTGATGCACCATCATCAAAATGCCTAAAAATTATGAAATTGCATGATTGAGAGAAGTGCACGACCTGTTGCACCACTGTGTATAACCAAAATGCCCAAAAATTATGAAATTGCATGACGAAGAAAAGTGCACAACCTATTGCATGACTGTGTATCCCTTCTATGCATCAAATCTTTGTTTTATGCCATTTTTTCGTCCAAAGTCTTCTTCTTTAAGTCTATGAAGGCAATTATCACCTATAAAAGCACTTGGAGCAAATTAAGTGCCAAATATATGATAAAAGTATAAAATATCAAGCAAAATGCATTAAATATGGATGTAAAAATATAGTCAAATATTCATCTACCAAATATCCCCACACTTAAACTTTTGCTTGTCCTCAAGCAAACCATAATCAAAATTATAAAGTTTACAACATTCATCATCAATTTCAATATGTCCATTCAAACTATACATCATCATATCATATTAAATCATATTACATACAAGTAGAATCAAATTATCCTAAAATTAACTTTTCTATGCAATATTAATAGTAATCACATCATACTCTCGTTAAAGTCAAAATTATTAATCTTTACATCCTAACTAAGATACAACTCATTGCACTCAAATGTTTAGGGTGAAAAATATCAAGACTCTCAATCGATGTATAATCAAACTCTTACCATAGGCTTGCCTTGCAATAAAATCACATCTCCACCACTTATGTATAAACTAGAAACAAAATCCAAAGGTTTTTATAAAGGTTGTAATGGGGCTTAGGTAAGGTATGATTGGGTTAATAAAAAGGATTAAATTGAAGGAAATTTACCACACAATATATTTCAAAAATTGTTTACAAATATATATAGGTCCTTTCATTGTAAATCCATTGGTACTATAAATTTTTTTCTCTTTTTTTTCTCTCCTTTTTTGATGATGATAATAATTTGAGCATTCAGTACCACAATAAAGAAATAACGGACCTTTTAAGAATTTCAAATCTTAAACAAGTCAATAATGTAAATATCCTTCAAGGTTTAAAACACTAAAAAAGTCTTCAAAAAATATGATAAAGAATAATATGTGGGTTTCATCAATGAAAAAGGCTAATGCTCAACTTGGTTATTCCTAAAGAGAAAAATTATGGGTATGGTAATTGTAAAAAAAAAAGGCTAAAGCAAGTTGTTTATCTAAGTGTCTTTATCATGTCAATTATTCTAATTTAACAAATATGGTCTCAACACGGATAATAAAAGTAAGTTCCAGAATTGTCCTACTATGCATGATATCACATATAAAAGAATAACATGAGCTTTAAAAATTTTAAAATATGCTCTTTAAGCTCAAAAGCTCATGAAAAAAATAGGTATGTATGTGTGTAATAATATGCAATATCACTCAACTTGATTATTTCAATGAATACTAAAATATAACTTATAAAAGAAATTTTATTCTAATTCTCATCCTTTTGCATACCAATTCAATCAATGTTCAACAACGAAACACAATATTCATGGACAGATTTCAATCAATTAAGAATATCAGTTCATAAATTATTTTAATCAAGATTATAATAAGCTTAAAGAAATCATTAAAATCATTAACCCGTTTCTCACACTTGAAGTCTTACATTGTCCTTAATGTACACAATATAAACATGTATAATGAATGAGAAGGTTGAGTTAGCACTTTCCTGAATATGACGATTTCTGAATTGGATCCATCAAATATAAGACTAACATCCTTGCAAAATATAAAGAAAAGGATAAAGAAACAAAAGAATACATAACATAATATAAATTCCTATACTAACACACAAAATAAAATCAAACGAAATAAAAATGATACTTATCCTAATTTATAGGCTGCCTTCCATGTAGCACTTGTTTAACATCGTTAGCTCGACATACCCTTTATGCTCAACTTGATCCTGGATCAATAATGAGTAACTTGCTTCTACCCCTTTCTCCACATAGGGTTTTTGTAGCCTGTAAGTAAGCCACCGGTTGTAAGATAATCATAAGAACATAATTGATTAGATTAATAAAACCAATAAACTCCATTAATTCCCTTTTTAATGACAAATTGTTAAAAACGTAGGGAATAACAAAAGTCTTTGAATCATCAGATAACTCGAACAGTTTGTCTTTGAAGAAGTGGGAACCCTCCCTACTTAAGATCACTGACAATACCTCATTAACAGTTTCCTTACTTGTTTCCTTTGCCATTTCTTCCTCAAGTATCTTTGTCCAATTTTCTTCTTCTTCCTAGACAAAGGTTTCTGACTCATCTTCTTCGATTACCTTCTGCCACCTCTCTACTTCCTCTTCTTGGATGGAGAATTCTTTGTTTTCTTCTTCAGGAAGTTTTAGGAATATCCCTCCATTCATGAAACCAAATCTTATCTTTCCTTCACTCTTAAATTCAAATCGGTCAGCTTTCAATTTGGTAAGGAATTCCATTAATTGATCTTTAATTCTTTCTTTTTCTTCCGGAAGCTCTTTTTCTACAAGCTTGTCTCCACTATAGAGAGTGATTGCCATTCTATGTTCTTCAACATCTATTTCAGTAAGACTAGGCACACTCCCTTAGATCTCATCATATAATATGCTCGCCAGTTGGTCCATCTGTGTCACTAAATTTTTTATACGAGTCTCTGTTTCTTGATGCCTCATGATTGGTTTCTAAATTAAATTGTTTATCATATCTTCCAGAGTTGGCTCGTTAACTGGAAGTTCTTGGTGATGCAAATATTCAATTAGTGTGTTATCGTTCCATCCATAGGCGTAAGAGTTGTTCCACTTTAAATTGTAGTTATTCTTGTATATTGCACCATGAAGTTGATTATACAATTTAGGTTGCTCCTATATATAAGTTGGTGCTCGACATTTATGATTGTAGTGATAACTCCCTCCAATGTCGCAATATGACCTGGTTATCAGTTGTGCAACATCCCACTACCATAGGGTACATACCCAAACTTTCAAGAACATAACCTATGATAATGGTATGTTAGAGTAAAACAATTCCAACTTACACATGGCATCAACTAACATCATTTAAAAGTTAGCAAATTTTAAAACCATTCATTGCATTCATTCATAAAGCTTACAATGTTTCCATAAAACAAATATTTACAAAACCTTATACAGGTTCTATAAAAAATAACAAACTTCAAGACACAACACTCCTAGAGTCAGCTGACAGACCTCTGAGCCATTACGAAATCCAAGGGATCCTTTAGTCCTGTCTAAAGAACTAGGTCTCTTATCTTGTACCTGAAAAATCACATTGTAATTTAATAAGTTTTGCAAACTCAATGAGTGAATCATCATTGATGATTTCACCGGATCACATACACATAATACATAGTTTATAGACACTCATTCAGATCATAAACACATTCCAGATGTTCACACAACATGGTATATCATAAGATCACACAGTTTACATTGCTAAGCATAGCAAATAAATCACATCAATTTATCACTCATTCAGATTTGCAAATCATTCAATAAATTTCAGTCTTATATGTCATATGCATGAGACTCACATTCTTTCTTATTGTTGTGACCGAGTGCCTATCATAAACTTATACAAATACCGACCCATAGGGTTTAGTCAAACAGAATCACGGAGCATAGCTCTACGTTTGAAATCAGAAATCACGGAGCAAAGCTCTATGTGAAAGCGCTTCATACTGGCAACTCAAGTCACAATGCCTTTATCTGAGCATGCATTTTATAAAATGCAATAATTTTTGAATATCTCATATATCACAATCTTATACAAATGCTCAGACAAGATTTGATAGTCATCGGACCTAAGTCTGGCATTCAACTTTCGTTGAGAATCAAATGTCAAATTCATATCAAATCAAAACACTCCCAATATGTAGCGCCCCCTCACCGTAGGGTACAAATAGGGACGCCCGAAGGTCGCTCCGACACGTATCCCACGATAAAGGTTCACTACCAGAAAATTTCGCTAATAATCCACATGGCATCGCAATAATTTAAACCACAATATAACAGAAATCAGTAAATTAAAATCCAAAATAATAATCTGATACAGTCATCCAATGTCAGAATAGACAAGTCTATCAGTCCCCTAAACAAAACCAAAAAGGAAACTGATACAAGCATCTATCCTAAGTCATCCTCAAAAGTCCAACCCAGCTGACCGACCTG
>JAOTIZ010000001.1:21647246-21667570 GCA_027123425.1 Erythroxylum panamense | reverse complement strand
CTAGACTTTGGTTTAATTTAATTAATTAGATTAATTATATTAAAACAAAATTCTTAAAGAAATGAAAGGAAATTTCAATTTTTAATGGTTGAATGTGTAGCTGCACATTTAGCTTTGCATTGCTAAATAAAGATAGTATTTATCATGCATTATCATTATTAAATGGAGTTATGATCTTACCATTAAATGGTTTAACGGTTGTCTTTTAATGATGGCATGTTATATAACCTTTTTAGCATTCATTTGATTAAAGATGAAAAAGGTGTATTTGATGGATGATCTTCCTTCTTTTATCACTAAAACCGAAATTAACATGTCATTTTAAGTTATTGGTCTTTTCATATAGTCATCTTAAAACAAATGAGAAGAGTCTCATTTAATGGCTTATTTATGTTTGATTAAAGAAAGGTGTGATGCATTAGATGCTCTTCCTCTTCTTTCTTTTCATGCATAACTAAAATTGACAAGGTAAAAGAGAGGTGTGCTTACATTTTGGGACTCTCTCTCGTTTCATGCATATGTGAGCCGAAATTTGCATGAGAAGTGTCTCATTTTTGGCTTCTTTCTTCTAAAAAAGATCACTTCCAAGGTTTTCTTCTCCTTTCCCACCAAATGATCATCTAACCAAGTTGTCTAAGAAGAACAAATAGTAAATCGGATTGGTTGAGGATACAATATCCAGAAGAGGAAACAATAACAAGAAGAAAAAGATACATCACCTTGGAGATGATACATTGCCGAGGATAGGATAGCACAGCGAAGAGTTAAAGCTATAGCGAAGGAGTCGATAATATTTCTACCATCTTGTTCTTATGTTAAATATTATCCTTATATTGTATCATGTATAGATTGACATGTTGATTTGGTTATCTTGCTTCCGCTGTGTTATGGTTTCTAAAAAAGTTTTGAAATTTAACATTTAACCAAATCTTGCTTGTTTTCTTTTCTGATCCAACGCCAAGAGCATGGTACAAAAGAATTGATTCATACTTCATGAAGCATGATTTTGAAAGATGTCCTTTTGAGCATATTTTATAAGTTAAATTGTTGAGTTTGGTGATATTTTAATTGTGTGTCTTTATGTTGATGATCTAATTTTTACTAGAAACAACTCAAAGATGATTGAATAATTTAGGGAGGCTATGGTAAAATCATTTGCCATGGCATACTTAGGTCTAATGTCTTATTGTCTTAGAATAGAGGTAATTCAACAGGATGGTGGAATTTTTAAAAGGAAGTATGCGAATGATATTTTGAAGAAATATATGATGGAGAATTCAAAACCAGCTCCTATCTCAGTGGAAGAGAAATTGAAACAATAAAAAGAAGACAAAGGGAGATATATAAATTCAACTTACTACAAGAGTTTAATTAGAAGTCTGAAGTATTTAACAGCAACCAGACCAGATATAGTTTTTATAGTTGGATTACTTAGCAGATTTATGGAGAAGCCTCATACCTGCCATTTACAAGGAGCAAAGA
Organism: Erythroxylum panamense; assembly: GCA_027123425.1. Lineage (NCBI taxonomy): Eukaryota > Viridiplantae > Streptophyta > Magnoliopsida > Malpighiales > Erythroxylaceae > Erythroxylum > Erythroxylum panamense. The sequence goes on along the minus strand of JAOTIZ010000001.1, from coordinate 21,666,088 downwards.
GGATTTTTCAGTATATCAAAAGTGCTTTGAATGAAGGAATTTTTTATGCAAATGTCAATTATGTGAATTTTGTAGGTTCTACAGATAGTGATTAGGGTGCAGATATAGAAACAAAAAAAAGCACATCATGGTATGTTTTTCATTTTGGCACTGGCATAATATAATAATCTTCAAAGAAACAACTCGTGATTGCGTTATCTATAGTTAAAGCAGAATATATTGCAACAACTAGTTGTGCTACACAGGCAGTATGGCTAAGAAGAATGTTTGAAGTGTTACATCAAAAACAAGATGATCCAACAAAATTATTTTGCGATAATAAGCTGATAATAGCATTATGCAAAAAATCCAATTTTTCATGGTCAATCCAACCACAAACATTCGGTTTCACAAAATTCGCAAGGTAGTAATTGAAAAGGAAGTAGTGATTAATTATTGTCATATTAAAGAACAAGTTTTAGATATTTTTACTGAATCACTGAATTCTAAGTTGTTTCACAAACTGAAGAAATTATAAAGAATGATAAATTTCTACCAATTTGATTTAAAGGAGGCAATGTCAATACATAAATCAAACTAGCCGTACATGGAAGAAAATAAATACATGCACTTCATTAAATGATAGTCAAATGCAAGTGGAAGAGACAAGCATTGTCATTTAACGAGAGCCAAAATCATCATGCAAGTGGAGAGATGCAACAAATGGAAGCTGAAATTTTTGATAAAGCAAGTGGAGAACGAGGGGCTAACTACAACCAAAGTTTTGGTCCGATAAAATAGTTGCTTATATTAATAAAACTCTTGATTTTTTTAATGTATTTTGTTGCCTATAAAAGTGTGCAGCACAAGCTTTTCCATTGCCAGTATGAGTTGGGATTTCGTGAAGAGTCATGTTGCCAAGAAAGTTGGAGGTGAACTATTTATGATGTCAATTTTTTGGGGTCTAACACTCGATTCTTGGGTAAGGATCTCAAGGACATGATAGGATTGACAGACACGATGGATCTTATAGGGCTGTTCCCAATATCTGTTTTCTTATTTTACTTGCAAGAGAGTGAAAGATAAAGGAACATTTTTGCACCGAGAACATCTTGGGAATAGTAATTGGTTAAAGCATGAGTAGATGGTTGGTTTTGGGCTTATGAAAGTTGAAGTTGGTGAAGTAACTGTGATGGAGGTAGGCATGGTGGTGGTGGTAAGTGCAGTATACCTCGGCTAAAACTAAAAGCACAAGCACTAGGCCAAAAACTATGGCAAAGCTCACCTTCATTACCAGTATTGCTCCCATTGTAACCTTCGATAAGTCCAGGCATGGAAGCAATACAAACCGGGCTGCAATATAAAGGTAAGTGATACCTGTGGGAAGGACTCTCGCCATTTCAACTCGGATTATTCCATGAACCAGCAAATATACGTGTTACTTCGCATGGATACTAAAAATTGAAGAATAATTGTCGTACAAACTATAATTATGCCATAGTCCACAGATTGCAGAATCACAGGTATCCCAATCCAACATGGGAGTTTGCTGACTTAGACTGTAAGTCTATCCCCGTGGGAATGCTTCAGCAACTCATTTCTAAGTATAGGCACACTTCCTTCAAAGACAGCCCACAATGCGAGTTAACTACAGAAACGCAATCACGGTCATTATAAGAAGCTGATTATTATGGCTAGTGGCTTCACCTACTTTTCAAAGCAGCAAAGCGCGCAGCCAAGTCATCATAATCAGGTAATTTTGGATGCACATGCCGAGCAGGATTTGACCCATCTGATTGAAAGGAAGCAGCACGTGTAAACACTTTTGTTGCCTCTGATGATGTTTGTGTCTGCGGAAGTGAAATTGATCTGGGCGGGTGAGGAACCATCTCATCAGGCCTGTCTCTACCAACATGTTGTCGAGACCTGTCATCCTCACTGCCTTGGCTATTTGTTCGACGATTCCTGGACTTTCTTCTAACCTTTTCAGATTCATACGCTGAAGGCTTCTTGCTGTAATGGATTAATAGTCTATCTATCACCCTTTCCTCTTCATCATCATGATGATGCTCATCAACCAAGATTTGAAGACCACGTTTTGAATCATCCTTTCTCCTGCTCCTTGATCTTCTCTTCACTACTCCTGCATCTTCCAAATTGCTACCATCATCGACATTGGAGTATAATTTTGACTGTCTCCTCCTTGATGATCTTGGTTTTGGTATGGGGTTATGAACACTGTCATCCTGATAATAATCCATCCTATCATGCCCAGGACCACATTCTCTGGTAAATCCAACACTTTGCTTTTCATGTTCATTACGGTATACCTGTTCCTGAATCTTCTCAGACCCATTACCAGCATTACTTCTGTTATCTCTTAAAGGATCATCAACAACATTACCATCAGAACCGGTTGGAAGGGATCCAAAAGTAGCTCCATATTTTCCTTCCTTGAATTTTGTGTTAGGTTTAGTATAAGGAGGTGGCAAGGCCTTCCTATACGGCGATTTCAACTTCTGCATTTCCTCCTCCCGAACATCTCCAGTTGAATTTGTATTCTTATGCAACTCAACATAGCCATTGCTGGTCATTGTCTCTTTCTCACCATTCTTTAACCAAATTCCTCCAGGTCTAGGTATACTGTCAGCCTGTCCCCGGGTTAACATGTCCTGTCTATCTCTTTTAGGCATGGAATTTTCCCTTTCCTCATGAATTTTAGACCCATTATCAACCCTTTGCATCTTCTTCTTACTGGATGAACCACCCAACCTGACTATTTCTATGGGAGAATCATCCTTCCAAATTTCATGCTTATGCAAAAGGGCTTCATGCTTTTCTTGAAATACAGAGTCTTTCTTGTCCTTACTTAGCATAGTTCCCTTCTTGACACTAGGTTCCTTGCATTCATTGCTTGGGACTTCATTTATGAGTCTAGGATTAGGGCCGTCATTGAACAATCTATTTCCATCATTAATATGCACAGGCCTCTCTTTGGATGAAAAATCATACTTGCTAGAACTGTGTTTATCATCATTGGTACATAAAGACCCAAAGGTTTTAGGTTTGTCCTGCAAAACAACCATACAAAAGGAAAAGGCATTAAATGAACAAAGGATATGTATATACTAAAACAACATTATATAAAAACAGCAATAACAGAATTAGCAACCTCTAAACAAGAACAAAATAGTAAATATAAGAGGACATACTAAACAAGTATTGACTTCATAAATCAGTATATGCACAGCTGCTGAGGTGGGAGATGTATTAACAGTACAAAAGTATAAAGCAAAACCTGTGCAGATGCAGAAGGTCTAGACATTGTTTGTGAAAAACCCCTGGAATCCCAATTAATGGAGAACTCAGATGCTATATCTTGCATTAGCTCAACTTTCTTCTCCATCATAAAAGATTTTGGGAATAAATTCTCTTGGAACTGTTAAAAGGAATTCATGTGGTCAGTTGTAGAAAAGCAATTCAGATAAATAAAATCTGTACTGGAAATACCTTTTGATCTGCAAACAAATCTACAGAATCCCCATATCTTTCCACAAATATATGCCTGAGGTCCCGTAACTCAGGCAGGTCAGAAAATCTTGCAGCAGCAACCATTAGGGATGAAACGGCCTCCCTACAATCCTCAGGGCAGTGACTGAAAAAGTAGCAATAAATAGGGAGAATAATGCAACCAAATTTTCAAAGTATTGATTGTCACAAACGAGCTTAAAAAGATATTAAACCAAAATTTTGCAGCATCCTTGATATCGTCAGAGTCGTGAGGGACAATAAAGACAGTGCATCATCAGTTCGACAAACTAAGCTTAAATTCAATTTTGCACCAGGAATAATTAAAAAGAGATACTATGAATAAAAAGAAACTAAAAAATAAGAACAAGAATACAGGACTCATTCTGAACATAGAAATCCTGTTATATCTCCCCAAATTTGATAATCACCATAGAATAAATTGTTATTGCACACAACACAGGATTCATTTTGACAAAAATAAAAATAATGTTGGCAAAACCATGAAGAATACACGGTTTAGTTTTATTCAAGAAAAAACTAAACTGTGTATTCTTTTAATTCATTTTCATCAGGAACCAGGGTTAAAAAACACATGAATACTGCTATAAAATCAGGATTCTTTAAACAAAGAAGTAGCCATGTACATTTATGAAAACAAGTTTGTCAATTTGACCATGAAGAATGACTCACAAAGTTTTACTACCATTCCTACGCATTGCAACTTGTCAAAACAAATTTTGACAAGGAAACACTGGCATCAAAAAGTAAAGAAAATTTTTGTTATCTCAAACAAACTAAAATTTTGTGATGATCTAATCTAAAAGCTTGCATACTACAATGAATAGTGCAATCACAACAAACTTACCTTGCATATTTGCATCCACATCTGATGTCTAATCAATTTATGTGTTGTGCTACATTTTGAGACACGTTTCATCCTCAAAAAAGAGGATGGTAAAATATTGTTTACAGAGGAAAAATTGGTAAAGGATCATCATCTCATCTCATAATTGTCTGCTTAGACAGCATAACATTTAACTTACCTGACCCAACAAAGCAAAAACAAAAGGATAAAAGCATAAATAAGTCCTAGAAATTCTCCATATCATTCAATTAATCCTTTATTTTTATTGAACTTAGCTCTTTTAATATTGTAACAACCAAATCCAAATTATGCATTCCTCACACAAAAATTTGTGAAAATGCCACCTGAAAAAGTTCGATAGTAATGATTTTATGTTGTTAGAGGAACAGTTGGATGAATAACTTTTGGAACTAACCCTAGAAACTGAAGTAAACCTCTCATAGGACATGGACTTGACTTGTTAAAAGATTAGAAATAATAAAGGTCAATAAACAAAAAATGAAGTTAACGAACATATTTGAGTAATCTATGAAAGTTTAACACTTGTTTCGGCTTTAATCCTAGACGCAATGAAAAAGTTTATCACGTTTGTGGCAAACGAAAGAACCAAAATACAAAAGCAATTGAGACAAAACATAATCCGTTCCATTAATTAGGACAATTGATTGATACAGATAGTTGATAGGCACTAATACCTCATCTTCTGCATCACTGAAAGGTGCTTCAACACAAAATCACAACAGTGCTCAACAAAATCATAGCAAGATGACAGGACCATTTCAGCCATAAGTCCTTCAGCCTGTTCCATTAACTAACGGATTAAGACCACCTCTAAAAAGATCACACACACACACACACACACGCCAGAGAGAGAGAGAGAATTAAAAAATACACTAAAAAAGAGATTGCAACTTAACAATCAGAAATGAGAACAACATTAAAAGCGACCAGGCCGAGAAAACCTGTGATAAAGAGAAGAAATAAAAAGAGGGTACCCGGCCATAAGCGTTGATGTCAAGGCCATGAGCGAGCAGATCAGCTATGTCTTTCCTCAAAAACTTCAAAGTAGCATTCCTCTTCCTCCTTATTACGTCGATCCGACTCTTGGTCAGCTTTATGAGAGATTTACTAGCCAAATGCACAAACAAACCAAAATGTAATTACCTTCAAAATGACAACCACAAACAAGATATTATAATGCCATTTGCAAAAATGAATAGTACCACTTGGAGGCATAGCCCCGACCAAGAAGTCCGTCAAGCATATCTCCAGAAACCAAAAAAAAAAAAAAGGTCAGAGAGAGAGAGGTAGAGAGAGAGGAAAATGGAGAGTTTTTGAATGGAGTGAAAAGGACTATTACTCTAACAGCTAGTTAGTCACTGACCCACCCACTAGCTTCCCCTTTTTCTGGGCCTCTTTCTACGCTTTTTCAATTGTTTATTCCATTTCTTACCCTCACTTAATTACCATTAAGACCTTCTTTCTGTTCCTTCCTCTTCTTGTTCCGCTTCCAATTGACTGTTAAAAGACCTTGTTATTAGTATTATAATTAGGCTTAATTAAAAAAAACTCAATTTTTATTTAATTTTATAATTTTAGCTTGATTATTAAAAAATGACAATTAAATACTCAAACAATTAATTTTTTCAAATATAATATATTGTTAAGATCTCTGTTAATGTTACAGACCTAGTAAGTAACGTCAAACGTTTAATAATAATTGGATTAAAATATATATGTCAGAATGAACTAAGTAAGTAAAATTAAAGAAATTTTAAAAAATAAAAAAATATAGGATAATTAATTTGAGATTCAAACTTTTTGTTGTATCAATTCAAAGAGACCATTTCAACCAATTACAGGAAGCCAAAGTGAAAAACAGGAGAAAAGAACATGTTTGTTTCACCATAAAAGGGAATTTTCCGTTTTGACTTTTTTTTTTTTTTAAACTTTCGTGGTGATTTTGTTATCTTATTCTCTTATAAACCAAACAAATAACTACAAGCACCCAATTCAACATTCTTTCTCTTAAAAATGGTAACTATTAACTAATCCACCTTCCTTGACCTGCAATCGGTGCGGTGGGCTTTTCATGGTTGTTCTTGCTTCTTCGTTCTGGATCTAGAAGAGCCTATCTTTCTCTCCTTGCCATAAGTAGGGTTTCTCTCAAGATGCTCTATAACTCTGTTTTAAAAATTGGATCGGATCGGCCGGTTTGACATGTGATCGGTCGGCTATTCGGTCCAGTTTACCCTTTAAAATCGGTTCTCAATTGAACCAGTGAGAACCGGTTAAAATCGGTCAATTGACCGGTCGGACCGGTCCTACCACTGTTCAATAAAATTTTTATTATTTTTTATTTTTTGGTATATTTTGTATTTTTAATATTTTTAATATTTTATATAATTAAATATAATTATTGCATAATTATGACGTCACATCGGTTCGACCGGTGGATGAACCGGTTGAACCGGTCAAACCGGTAACCAGTAAGGCCTCCGGTTCGATGACCGGTCCGGGTTTCAAAACACTAACCATAAGGATAACACATGTCCTACCACATTGGATGCTAATCAGACTAAAGTTGATTCCTTCCCCGAATCAACCACGGCGAGGTCTGATAATTGCCCGGACGTAGGACATACTCTTGGAGGTGGTGATCAGGATCATGTCCCCGGTTTTGGCTCCTGGATGGTGGTGGAAAAAAAACATAGATGACTAAGCCGCTCTAAATAGGGAGATTATACTCCTAAACTCCTACGCCATAATGCTAATCGATTTTGTCATTTAACTGACGACGTTTTTACAACCAATGCGCTGCAAGATCCTGTTGATTTGGGACACAATAATGAGGACCAGCCTACGTTCACCTTTGACGTTGGATCTACAAGTAGGGTTAAAAAGGCTGGCAGAGCTCAAAAAAAGCAGCCTATTAATACCAATAGCAAGAACCCTACTGGAATCATCCAGGAGACCAGAAATTTGGGTGGACATCTTGCTGAAAATCACACTTCAAAATCTGGAATTGAGATTCACACAGACCAAAATATGGCAACATCCTCCAAGACTCCACCATTGGCTTTCCCTACCCATCTCCCTTCCGACAAGAACTTAGTACAAAAGGTGACCTCCCAATTTCGTCAGGCTTTTCAAAATACCCCTTTGCCTTCTGATCTTGTAGTCTTTACTGTAGTTATCCATGATAATTCCAACCAACAGCAGCTTCATGTCATTCATCTTTCTGACCCCCTAATCCTGGACCAACCGTTCAACAGCCACTTATTAATATTGTCCCTAATTCTTCCATGTCCATGGCTGATGATGGATGAAACCCCTTCTAATAATGGAGAGGATGTGGATATGGTACCTAGTACCATCGTTTGAATTGACAGATCTCTGTCCTATCCTTTCACGAAAATTTACAAGTGTTTCTAAAGCATAATCTCAATATTTTATCTTGGAATTGCCGAGAAGCGGCAAATGCAAAATTTGTTTGTTGTGTTAAGGAACTTGTTCGGAGCTATAAACCTGATATTCTGATTATTGTGGAATCACCTATCTCAGGTACTAAAGTAGACAAGGTATCCCAGTCTCTTGGCTTTGATAATATTGTTCGTATGGGCTCTGTTGGTTTCTCATGAGGTATTTGGTGCCTGTGGAAAGATGTCTCACTTCAACTATAGCTCTTAGTCTCTCATAGATAGTTTATCCATTTCCTTGTTACGGATGGCAAGAATAATTTATGGCACCTCACAACTGTGTATGCTAGTCCTCAAGCCTGCAGGAGAGAGATTTTCTGGACAGAGATGTTACGTCTTCATAAAATTATTGATCGTCCTTGGCTGCTCATAGGGAACTTTAACGATTATGCTTGTCCTAGTGAAAAGAAGGGTGGGTTGTTCTCTACAAGAAGAGCTGATATTTTCATGCAAAATTTAAACCGATGTGGATTGATGGATCTTGGGTTTAAAGGAGCACCTTGCACGTATCGAAAACAACATAATGGTATATTTTCTACTTTTGTCCGCCTTGATAGAGCCCTGGAGACTTCTGATTGGTGGTTATTTTTCCCAAAAGCATCTCTTCATCACTTGCCTCGAACCCATTCTGAACTTAATCCTATTCTTTTAAGATTAAACAGTTCCAACCCACCTGTTACTTTAGTACCCTTTCATTTTCAAGTTGGTTGAACTTTTCATCCAGATTTTCACAATGTGGTCGAAAAGACTTAGAATAAAGATCACACTTCTTTGTCTGAGTCTCTACACAATGTGAAGGAAGCTGCCTTGCGATTTAACAAGGAAATTTTTGGAAACATTTTTCAACGTAAGAAGAGGATTTTGGCACGCCTGGAGGGTGTGCAAAAGTTCCTTGCTGTTCGGCAATCAAAATTTCTAGGTAACTTGGAAAGGGAACTGATTACTAAATATAATGCTATTTTACAACAAGAAGAGGTCTATTGGTATCAGAAATCTAGAGTTAAGTGGTTGCAGCATGGTAACAGGAATACTCGCTTCTTTCATGCCACAACTATTTGTCGCCGTAAAAAAAATAGGATAGAGCGTTTATGTAACCTTGATGGCTCTTGGCTTGTGGATGAGTCATCTATCCAGGCTAAGGTTTTACATTTTTTCTTGAAATTATTTTGTTCTATTGATGATATTACAATGCCTTTTCCTCAGATGCCTAGACAACCAACACCATCGGAAGACGATATTCAAAATCTATTAGTGCCCATCTCTAAAGAGGAGGTATTTGCAGCTGTTAACTCTATGCAACCTTATAAAGCCCCTGGTCCAGATGGCTTTCAACCGGTTTTTTATAAGAAGTTTTGGCATGTTGTTGGGGATTCAGTTGATAATATGGTGAATCAAGCCTTTCTTTCTGGTACCTGTCCAATGGAGCTTGCTGAAATTTTTTTGGTTCTCATCCCTAAAGAAAATCATCCAATCTCTATGAATCAGTTCAGGCCTATCAGCTTATGTAAAGTTAGTTACAAAATTCTCACTAAAGTTCTTATTCACATAATCAGACCACTGTTGGAATCTCTTGTGAGTCCGACACAAGGTGCTTTTATTCCTGGGAGAACAACAGCGGAGCATATTATCCTTGCTAAAGAAGTGGTACATTCCATTTTTAGAACCAAAAGGAAAGCGGGTTATTTTGCTATGAAGATTGATTTAGCCAAAGCGTATGATAGAGTGGATTGGCGATTCCTGCGACAAACTCTAATTGATTTTGGCTTTCCTCTGATTTATGTATCCCTTATTATGTCGTGTGTTACAAACTCACGATTATCTATAATTTGGAATGGTTCTCGGTTATTGGCTTTTTTTCCTAAAAGGGGTCTACGTCAGGGTGACCCTCTGTCTCCATACTTATTTGTGCTTTGTATGAAAAAGCTATCCTTGCTAATATCCAGTAAAGTGCTATCTAAGGAATGGAGGCCTATTACGATTTCGGGAACGAGTCCCCCTATATCCCACTTATTTTTCACCGGCCATGTGCTCTTATTTTCTCATGCTACCAAAAGAGACTGTCGGACTATTCTAACCACTATGCAACAATTTTGTTCTTGTTCTGGTATGGCAATTAATGCACAAAAGTCTAGGACGTTCTTATCGCCTAGTGTCCCTCGCGGATATAAGGACTCTTTTCGTCGGCAGTTTAATCTTAAATTCACTAAGGATTTGGGGACATATCTTGGACTTCCTTTGCATGGTGGTAAGACAAAACATGATTTTCAACATGTTCTTGATAAAATCTAGGGTCGTCTTCAGGGCTGGAAAGCTAAGTTACTTAATAAAGCTACTAGGCATACTTTTGTTTAATCTACTCTCTCAACCATCCCTCTCTACTTGATGCAGACATGTTGGATGCCTTCAGGTGTTTGCCATTCTATTGATAAGGCATACTGATCTTTTCTATGGAGTTCTTCAGGAAATGGTAAAGGGATTCATCTTCTTAGTTGGGAATCAGTTTGTAGCCCCAAGGCTATGGGAGGTTTAGGCTTTCAGATGGCTTGAGACAATAATATTGTCATGCTTGGTAAGCTTATTTGGTCATTATTGCAAAATGATAACAAGATGTGGGTTAAAGTCTTACAGGGCAAATACCTTCGACACCAACCAATTTTGACGACTAACTTGCCCTTTAATGCTTCATGTTGTTGGAAAGTGATTCACCGTGCTATCCCTTTCTTGAAAGATGGGTTTGTATGGCGTGTGGGAGATGGTCGTACTATTTCCCTTTGGTTTGATAAATGGGTTAGTGAGGCGCCTCTCCAAAGTCTGCTTCATGATATTAACATACAAGATTGGGATCTTATAGTCCATGATTTACTCTCATCAGATGGTGAATGAAATTTCTCGACTATCAGTACCACCTTGGACCTCGAAGTTCGAAAACGAATCTTCGCAACTCATGTGACTCGTTATCGTACTTATCCTGATGTTTTGATATGGGGAGAAACTTCTACGAGGTCTTACACGGTTAAGTCTGGCTATGAGTTCCTCACTCGTGTGCCATATCCTCCTGACCCTCATAAACAATGGTGCCGAACTTGGAAACTACGCCTACCCCAGAAATTTCATTTCTTTCTTTGGAAAATAAGGTAGCAACGTTTACCAACCAATTCCCTTTGCTATGATCGTGGTTTTCTACAATCTCCGTTGTGTTCTTGATGTGGTCAAAGTGTTGAGTGACCGTTTCACTACAATAGCTTAAGCTGTTGTGTGAGGCCAACTCAATTGGTTTTATATATTCTCTAACACACCCCCTCAAGTGAAAGCCTTTTTGGGCTTGAAACTTGCACAGGCCTATTTTTACCTTGTGCATATTTTAATTAGAATAGGTAGGTGGTAGGATTTGAACTCATGACTATTTGGTCATAGAGGCTCTGATACCATGTTGAGTGACCGTTTCACCACAATAGCTTAAGCTGTTGTGTGAGGCCAACTCAATTGGTTTTATATATTCTCTAACACAAAGCAATGAAACAACTCTTTATGCCATTAGAGATTGTCTGTGGGCAAAGCACTTTTGGCACCAAATTCTTGGAAACATTCTAGGCTGTTTTTTCTCATCTTCTATTGATGAATGGCTTAACATGCATATCATTGACACTAGTTTACCTTATGATTATGTCTTGAATATTGTGACTGGCGCTTGGGTTGTGCGATGTGCTAGAAATAAGGATGTTCTTCAACATGAAGCGATTCCCACCATTGCTCAACGTCAATGACATACCATGTTGATCAACGATTGTAGAATGGTCTTTTCTCTTCCTAGTTCAGTTTCCATACACACTACCAGTGTGTGTATCACTTGGCACTGTCCTTCGATGGGTTTTGTTAAATTAAATGTGGATGGCAGTGCTCTTGGCAATCTGAGTGATACTGGATTTGGAGATCTAATTCGAGATGAATGTGGACTCTGGACTATTGACTTCTCAGGACATATTGGTCATGCTTCTAATACTGTAATCGAATTGCAGGCACTTCGGCTTGGTTTAATTTTGGCATGGGCTCGTGGCTATCGAAAAGTTATTATTGAGTCTGATTCTCAAGATGTGGTGAATCTGGTGCTAACTTCTTGCTCCCATTCTCACCCTATGTTTATTCTGGTTGAGGACATCAGGACGTTGATTGCAAGAGATTGGTGCTGCTCTCTCCGGCATATTTTGCATGAAACTAATCAATATGTGGACTTCCTCGCTAAGCAGGGTTCTTCAACTATGACTCAATAGTCTCTTTGGGATAACCCAGCTTTAGAATTACGATTGTTGCTTCAGAATGATCAGAGATCAATGGCCATCTTGAAGCATTAGTCCTCACTAGTTTCTTATCTTCAATTAAACAAAAAAAACAAAAGAATTTTACGTGTGACATTGACTCAAATAGATCACAGCAGTTGATCATTAAAATTGTGAAAACCGTGTCAAACTTTGCATCATTTTTTAATCAATAAATTATAAAACTGACATTAATTAATACCATCTTAACTTTATATAAATAAAAGTTAAATCTTTTCTTATGGTTAAAATTTAAAAATATTTTAAAATTTGACTCATTAATGATATCTATTAAAATTAAAATATTATATTATATTTTTAAACATAATAATTACTATTTAGAAATATTTTTAAATAAACATAAAGAGTAGATGTAACCCTCCGGATGGTTAAAAAAAACAACTTTATAACTTGAGACTATAAGATCAAATGTTCGAATCACAAAAATAATCTATTTATAAAAATACAAAAGAAATGCTGCATATAACCTTTTGCAAACCAAATAAAGAGACTTATGTCCTGATTAAGCTAACTTCGGGATTCTAAAAACCTTCTGAGACGTTAAGGAACTCTTGCCGCTCCAACATGTGGAGACAAATCCAACTTGGGAACAGCAATTTAGCACCTAAATAGATGCAACTCACAGACATACGAGGCCCGACAGAATGCCGTCCCACGTTTATCCATGCCTGTGATTAGATAGAAGAAACCAAAGATACTTCTTCTGTATTTCCTCTATAAAAATTTTACTTTTTTCTTTTCAATTGAGAGTTGAAAACTTTTTAGAGTTGAACAAAAGTGTTATCTATTTCTTTATAGGGTCTTGAAATTGGATGTTATGCCTTCATTTTTGAATAATTCTGATTTTTTTGGTACTAGTAGATAAGGACACTTCCAGTAGTATTGGAGCCTTTCAATACATACGAGCCATTGGTGCACTTAATCCAAATTTATATGCAATATGAAAGAATCGAGGTATGGCATAAAAGAACGGGATTGAGCGACGCATGGTGAAAAGAAACTGAAATCTTGACGTGAACATGTGTCAGTGAAAGCTAACTTCTTAATAAGCTTGAGCGTAAATTGCCTTCAAGTCCTAACTAACGCCCAGAATCCTCATACAAGATAATGAAAAATATGAGAGTTCAATGCATATGAGCGTCAATCACATATCTGAAATAAAACAAATATCACCAAAGGCAAGCGATAGCTACAAGCCATATGACACTTCAACTTCTTAGAACATTAGGTTCTTCGAGGAAGTAAATTAGCAGCATGAACTGTCCCCGCCGTTTCGTTTATCCAATGAATACCAAGCATTCAACCTTGAATTATGGCAAAATTTACAGCCAATAACACAATACAAACAGCATTTGGTACAAACTAATCATTTTATCCAAATATGAAATAGACAAAGAACATAAGAATTCCATAATGCAAAACACGAAATGATAAATATGAACCAACTTGGTAAAAGAATTCCTTCCAACATAGAAGAATTTAGCTTCAAACTAATTAACATGACAGAAAAGAAGAAACTTCAGCTACATAACCTACAGACTTGGACTTTAATATCTGTGAGCCTCCCTTGTTTCATGCAGGCTCTATCTTTCATGTGTTAACTATCTTGTGCAGGACTACAATTGAGCTGGTCCAGGTTTTGGTGCATCAACTAAGATGTATGCATGAAATAAAAATGGGTGCACCTCTTGCACATGCATATCTGAAAACAAGCTGCAAAAACTATATCAACGAACAGAAAGAAGAATTAGAAACGGATTCAGCCGATTACAAAGCACTACCTGTGTATCCCACATCTACCAGTTAAGTTGCCCTCCAAGCAGCAGTTCCACAGTAAAGTCACCGGGCCATTCGAGACCAGAGAACACCACAGCAGAACAACATTTTATTCGGGGACTATTGATCACCCCATCTCGGACTGGAAATTGGGAAGAAACCTGATGGTGATAACGGAAAAAGAAGGCCAGGAGAAAGTGGTGGTTGAGGACCAGGACCTAATATCCCAGAATGAGCCGCTGGTGAAAAGCCAAAATTGGGTGATAGAGGCGGAGGAAACTGAATTCCAGGAGAAAGTAACGGATAAGGAGACCTTGGAGACAACAAATTCATGTAACCTGTAGGGGACGGCAAAAGGAACTGAGAAGTTGGTGAAGGTAAAAGAGGCGGTCCATTCATTTGTGAAGATGGGAAATTAGGCATTGGTGGTACAGCACCATTAACTCTTGGGGATGGTACTGCAGGCATCGGTGGGTTAGGCAGTATCCCAGATGGTGGATGCGGCTGAATTTGGCCTGGCATTTGCGTTTGTGGATGTGGTGGATGTAAGGGAGGTTGGGCCTGACTTCCTCGGGGACTAGGATCAATCAAAGAATTCTGAAGGTAGCGCATATATACTGAAAGAGGAGATTCAGCAGTATTTGCCCAAACTGAGTCACCAGATGCCATTTGGGGCATCATTGCTGGAGAAGGCAGTCCAAATTGGCCTGGTCTTGCAAAGGTATTGCTATAAGGTACTGGCGGAGGTGCCATGGCCGATGCTTGGACTGGCGGGGGCATCAAGGGTCGGTTGATAGGTGTCAAAGGAGGCGGTCTAATCTTCTGCAACCTCATACTTTGGGGCTTGGCAGGATTCTGTGGAGGTCTAGGTGGAGGTTCTTGTGAATGTGATGGAGAACCTGTTAGCTGCTGAACAATGTTCCTGAAATCATTCTTACTTATGTTGTAGACCTGAGGCTGAGGTTGTTGCCTGTTAGCATTGTTAGCAAAATTCGGTTGGTGCAGCGGGCTTTTCCTAATGTTTTTGCCCATCTTGTTCACACCCAACTGATCATTCTGTCTGCTTTTCGAATTATCCATACTGAATTCAACACAAGTTTACCCCGAAAAACCCAGCATGAAAATAAGTGAATCACCACAAAGTCAAAATCTTCAAGAGCTTCATAATAATCACCCAGAACTTCAACACTAGCACACTCCAGCTAAGGCTTCAACAAGTCAGATGCTTTGATTTCTTCTAATAGTCACAAAGTCAAGAAGTTTCAGAATCTTCAGAAAGAAACACAAGAGTTCAGATTTATACCGTTCAAATCCCACAAAGCTGTAATTAAATCAAAAACTACAACAGATGCTGGCAACTAACAAATTTCTCACCTATTTAGCACACAAGCAAATCCCCAAAACAGATCAGTCTACAAACCAGTTCATATCATCCCCACTGAAATTCGTGAACCATCAAAACACAGAAAAGTAAATAAATCTCCCAACAAGATCCTTCTTCTCCAAAGCAAAAGCAAGAAACTTGAAACCCCAGAAAGTAAATGGACCGTAACCCAACAATTCAAAGAAAACCTTTGACGAACTTAAACCATTTCTCAGCACTCACATACTTTTAAGACAAAGACGGGTACGAAAAATGAAGTAAACGCATACCGAATCAAACAAGGACCACAAAAGAGAGAAAAAATATATTACACGGCCTTGACTTGAATATTGAGCTAGAAACTTCGCGGGTATGCACCGTAGTGCCGTACAGATCTTTAATACCTCTGTTTCTGGGTTTTGTTGGTATCAAACAAAAATCAAATCTTTTGAGAAGGGGAGATGAAGGAAACTCAAAAACCCAGTGGGCATGAATTGCTGGTAATGAACAAGAAGTGGGTCTCCGGGTCAACGAGGGAATGAATCAATCCAGTGATGTAAAGCGACAGAAAATAGAACAAACAGCTCCAAAATTTTGAGATTTATGGTGAATATTTGAGTTTTAAAAATTTGGTTGTGTTGTCTGAAAGCAATACCGAAGAGAAAAAGATAATTTTTCTACAAAATAATAAACGATAAAATGGTCAAACGGAACGAAACGAAATTAACGCCGACATATTTACATTCTCTCTTTCCTTTTTTTGATTAATTCATCAAAAAACAATACCAAGCAAAGCATGTCACACGTTGACTCAGGACTCTCCCCTAATTACTTATATTTTTTCAGCTATATAAAATGAGGAAAAAAAGGAAATTAGTAATTATTTTACGTAGGATTGGGAAATAATTAATCAATGTGTTCAAATTAATACAATTTATTAGTCATTTCATTAGGTTTATATTTAAGTAATACAGTCGTATAATTTGCTTCTAACTTTGCGAATCAACAAGATTCATATTAAATGTAATGTTGAATTTTGATATTTTATTTCAGTTCATAATTTATAACTATGAATCCTTTTTATAATTTTTATGAACAATAGAAATATAATTGACTTTATAAGAGATTCGGTCAATAATTTATTGTCTAAATACTGACTAAAGTGACCAAATATTGAGTGTAGCGTTAAATTTACTTTAATAGTTTTTGAGTGTACGTTTTAATGATGATAAATTAAATAATTATTCAACGAAATTGGAATGAAATTGATAGTTCACCTCCAACTGAAAGTTATACTTATACGTCACACTATAATACCATTCCATGGCAGGCAGCTACAATTATATTTAGCAAAAATTAAAAACCAACCAATTCAATTATAAAAATAATTTTGTAACTTTTAAATTTTTATTTGTTTATTTTAATAATTTTTTTAGTTAAAATTAATTTATTTATTAATTAATCGATCAATTTTTATAAACATAATTAATTAGTTTTTATTTGACAATCGTTTTTAATTAAACTTTAAATTCTCCAATAAATAAAGACATTCACTTTTAATCACATTTTAAATTTTTTAATTTCATTTTACTGATTTAAATTCCTGTCAGTTTTTAATACTTTGATATTTAGTGGTTCACTTAAACAAATTATCTAGTATTGATTAATTATAATGACGTCTAAAGGTAGCAAAGAAGTCAAAAAAAATGATAGCCAAATATATAAGGAAAGACCCTTCCACTTCACAATTTGACCTATTTATTTAAGTCTTTAGTGTAATTACATTTAGTAAGAAAATAAAGGATAGATGAGCTATACACCATATCCTAATATAAGTTATTTTAATGTCTATCAATAAATAATTTCATAAGTTTAAATTTGGAGTTTTGTTTCTTATTATATACTAATAATTTAATTAATTAATTTTGGTTTATAAATTAAATTTATATTAGAAATCAAAAATGAAATTCTTACATTTTTTATAATTTATTGAAGGTTCAATCCAAGACTAAGATACTGAAGGAGTTGAATGAAAAGAAGAAAATATTTTAGAAGTTAGGCAAGTGCCCCGACTCCCGAATGATTGTGCCGTACCGTACAAGCCAAGCCGCCTTCGTGTTGAACCTGAAGCCTCCAAGTCCAAGAGCTGCACCAAACTTTTACAGACGTCGATAACCGACATGAATTTTCTTTCTCTCAACTCAATTTTATCTTTGACAAGTCATATGGTACATTTGTCCTTAACGAAACAATTTCTTCCTTCCTATCCTTAAGTAACCATGTGAGGCTACAGATTAAGTAAACAGTTTCTTCTTCACATGATGATTGTTATGAAGAAGGTATGAGGTCAAGTTTAGTGAAGGGTTAAAATATTTTGCAGTCTTCTTTAATGTTTTAAAGATTAGAGCTTTGTATTTAGACGATCATGAGAAATTTTTTAAGTGCAATATTTCATGTCAACATATTTTCTCGATATGTTTGAACTGAAAAAAAAAATGCTTTAGAAAATATAGATGTATATGATTTTAATAAGAAATTTGAACGATATGAATCACTTTTTTTTATTGAAATAAGCTTTTATAAGATGTATTATACAGTAAAAAGCAAGCGTGATCAAACTTAAGAGATTGACAAATGATCTATTAACAGTTTGATTTGGCCCAAAATTAAGTTCTCTTGATCGATAAAAAGGTCTCATATAAAAATAAATTGATAGTTGTTCCATTTTCAATTGGGACATCGAAAATAAAATATATAAAGAACAAAAATGGAAGTTAGAATTACATTAAGAAAAATTTTGAGAAACATATATAAGATTTAAATGTAAAGAATATGATAAGATGGATTGTGTTTCCAAAATTCACCTATTAAAAGGCTTGTTTTAGAATTCTACTATTTTCTTTCTCTTTTCTTTTATTTATTGTTGTCTTATTTTGAAAAAAAGAGAACTTAAATATAATATTTGAACGAATGTAATTGTCTTGAGGAGTTAACAAAAATGACAATGTAATTATATCTTAAAGATCTTGGATAAAGGATCATCAAGACAACTTAAATTGAATTGCTTTTTTATAATGTTTCATTATATCGAGTCATTCATAATTTCTATTAACATTCTATGATAGCAATCATCATCTCAATTTTTTAGAATTAAAACTCGAGATAAAAAGGTTTTTTAATTTGGGGTTCATATAATTTCAAAGGATGTTTACATAATATAACTTGAGAACATAACTTATAAGGTTAACTACAAAAAAAATCCTAAAATTTTGTCAAATTTTCAATTATAGCTCAAACTTTAAAAAGTATTAATAAAATACTCAAACTTTCAATTTTTTCAATTCTAGCTCGACGTTACTGTCACTGTTATCTTTGTTGATGTGGCAATGTCGGATGCCACTATTAACACTCCTTTGATTTATAATAGCACTCCCACCGGATTGTTTTAAATGCAAACAGACAAAATTGCCCCTAACATAATTCTGGGATGATATGGTACTTATCAATTGTCTATC